>JAASGU010000689.1:0-14188 GCA_023334365.1 Globisporangium acanthophoron
CACCCTCGGCGATGTCGCGCGTGTAGCTGTTGTTGGCCAGCACGGTCCCCTTGAAGAGCTTCTTGGCGTCGAACGCCGTGAGCAGGCGGCTCTTGTCGTGGTACCCGAAGCCGAAGCCATCGAGGATCGCGAGGTACGCCAAGCCGTGCTTGCTCAGCTGCTCGATCGTGCGTGTGGACTGCTCGGCGTTGTATGCAGAGCCCATGCCCCGTTGTTCGTCATTTGAGGACAGCCGCACGACAGCACGGTCTTCATGGCCGCGACTATCTCGAGCTGGAGCTGCGCTTGGTTCTCGAGCGAGCGAACGAGTGTACTGGTCTGTGCACTCGCTCGAGCCGGACTGCAGGAACTTGTCGACCAGCGCTCCGCTCGCTCTGTGGCTCTCGATGCCGTCGAGTCGCGCTGTCTTGCCGTCTGTCGTGTTTCAAAGTGGAATGGAGACTGGCAATGGAATGCAAACTGTACTAGTACTTCACGGCAGGATCAGTACGGCGCTCGCGCGAGAGGCGACGGTAGCAACTCTATGCAAAGCCCGGGAGCCGCGACATCTCACAAACGAAGAATTGCATGGGTGCTCGACACTTGATTGATCCATGCTCTCTCAAACTCACGAGTAGAGCAGGCTTCATATCCTAGCTGCATCCAGCAGCACGGTAGACCGACAGAGTCGCCAGCCAGTCGCAATGGACAAAATACTGCGTTCGTAGACGCGGGACTGATGCTCAGGTGTGCGCTGTGCTCGCTCGATGTCCTGTATCGCCGCGACTTGTCGAACCCCGAAGCTCGAGTTCTTGCCGCACATGTGCTCTCGAACAACCACGTCGCTGTTGCCTAGCTCTGCCCCAGCGGCGGCAGACAGAACCAGCAGAACGGCGAGCTCGACGGAGCTGGCACCCACTCCCGCATGTACGTGAGCTGGTCGATCTGTCGGAAGATGTCGTCCTCGGACTCTGCAACAACGAAACCTGATGAGACCATGCCAAGCAGATAGTGTGAACAAAGTGGGTCGTACCTAATGTCGGACGATCTCCGGCGATCTGGAGCAGCTTCCCTGTCTTGAGCTGCTGTAGACCCTAGCGATCAATCCATCCTCACGACACTGTGAGTGCATCTCTCGTAGCGCCACCTCAAAGTGTTTGCGCCGCACCTCTATCCAGTAAATGGCCGCGTGGTGCGAGACTGCGCGCAGCGTGATCACCGTGCCGTTGATTCCGAGTCGGAACATGCGCGAGTCGTTCAGCGCTGCACAGCACCTGACACGTGAGAACTCCGGTACCGCGCCCTCTATCACACAGACGCTAAGGGAACTGCGTGTACGCTTACAGCCGCCGGGCTCGTGCACCAACGTGATCTCCGTCGCGTTCCGGATGTCTGCCGACATGACGCTCACCTGGTGCGTGGGCTACATCGCAACCAACGACAAACGGCCCGTAAATACGCTATACAGCCGCAACCTCAAGCGCCAAGCAGGCAGCGCCGACGCACATGGACTCGGTAGACCATGAGCTGATAGTCGACGGTCTGGAAGAGGAACGGCCGCCAGGAGCCGTCCAGCTTCTTGTACTCGAGGAAGCCCGAGAGTCCTTCCGGTCACAGCGCCGTTTAGTCGCTCGCACCACAGTTTCTAGCACGCAGCAGCAGCAGCAGCCAACCCACTCACCTTCTTCGTCGCGCAGCACGCTGACGCTCACGCTGCTGCTGCGCCGCCGCGAGAACGCATAGTACGCCGTGAGGTCGGCGCCGTCGGGCTCGGCGGTTGCTGTTGCCGCCACGGCGGCCGCATCGACGCTCTCCCGCCGCGCGCGCTCGTGCGCTGAGAGCCGCCGCAGCCGCTGCACGGGGCTCGAGGTCAGCGGCGGCGCCCGCGAGGTCATCGCCGAGACTCTGGCAACCTCGTGCGATTCAATCGAGAGTGTGTGTCGATAATAAAACCGCTCACGCAACGCTGCAATGCTCTCGATTCCAATAAATTCTCTTGAAATTAGTATGTGGTATGGGAATCAGACATCATTCGACTATTAGACTTGCTGTTTGTATGATGGAATCAGAGGAAAAAAAGTCAGAGGGGAGGTGGAGTATCTATCGAGCGATACTGAACACGATGGTGATGTCGGTCGTGCGCACGGGGCTGCGCGCCGCCGCCCCCCGTCTCCGCAGCAGCGCCACGGCCGCCGGCGCGCAGGCGGCTGCAGCAGACCCGAGCGAGCGCCGCGCGTGGCTGGCGCAGCTCGCGGCGCTGGCTCTCGGCGGCGCGGCAGCCGCCAGCGCGCTGCCCTCAGCGACCGAGAACGAGCCCCGCAGCGCGCTCATCGCCGCCGTGGTGGACGCGGAGGCGGCGGACGCAGCTGCGTCGGCGGCACCTGCAGCGGAGCCGAAGAGCCGCGGCCGCCGCAGTCTGCTCAAGAAGCGCACGCAGCACACGGCCAAGCTGGAGGAGGTGGACCTGATGAAGGCGCACCTGGACGAGTACCGGCGCAGCCGCCGCGACATCGGCTCTCTGCGCGCGCGCTTCGACGCGTTCGCGAGCAAGACGGTCGGCGCCGGGGAGAGCGCCACGCGCGTCATGACGTTCACGGACTTCCTGCACTCGCTCATCCTGCCGCGCTTCCGCCTGCAGGCGCCGGTGCGTGCGTCCGCTTAAGTCCGTCTTGCGGCATGTGGTGGCGTGACGGTGTGATACTGACACTGGCTGTAGCGCTTGGATACCGAGTACTCGTGCGACTTTGTGGGTGACGCGAACAGCCTCATCACGTACGAGGAGTGCTACCTGCTCATCCACTTGCTCCAGAGTACGTAGCAGATTCTGCGGCCATACCATCGCCCTCATCATGCGCGTACTGACGTCCTCCTGCTGCAGTCCCGAAGGAGCACTTCGACGTGGCGTTCGCGATGTTCGACCTCGACGGCGACGGCACGGTGGACAAGGAGGAGTTCTGCCACGTGATCGAGAACCTGCTGCGCTCCATCACGGCGAGCGAAGCGGGCGGTCCGCTGACCATCTCGGCGGAGGCCACGCTGCCGCGCCTGACCAAGTACCTCTTCGGCCGCTTCGGCACGAAGCGCATCAAGGCGCAGGAGCTCGAGACGGCGCTCGACCTGCTCCGCAAGCAGATCCTCAAGGCCGAGTTCGACTTGTACGCGAAGCCGCACCCGAGCATCAAGGGCCAGGAGGCGATCTCCGTGCACGACTTCGCGGTCACGCTCATCTCGTGCTTCGATCCGGAGCGCCTCGCGCCGTATCTCGAGCGCGTGCAGACGCTGAACGCGAGCCAGGTGACTGTCCTTCCTCCTCCTGTCTGGCAGCGAGCGACCGCTGGACTCACAGCTCGCACTCTTGTGTGTGTTGCCCGCAGGAGCTGGTGACGTGGGACGACTTCTACAAGTTCCACTTCAACGTGCAGAGCAACCTGGAGGACATCAAGCTGGCGTTCGAGCTCATCGGCGCCGCGGAGATCACGGAGGCGGACTTCATCCGCGCGACGCGCGTCGTAAGCGGCGTCGAGCTGTCGTTCCCGGTCGTGCAGCTCGCGTTCCGTATCTTTGACGGCAACGGTGCGGCCAACAGCTACTGGGACTTGTAGAGTGTGACCGAAGAGTGTGCTGCTCACCATGTGTGTGCGTCGACAGACAACGGCACGCTCGACCAGACGGAGCTGCTCAAGGTGCTGGAGATGCGCCGCGACATCGAGCTGGAGAAGAAGCAGCCGGAGACGTACGTCAAGCGCTTCTGGAGCTGCGTACGTGACGGCCAGAGCCAGCACTAGGCTCGCCGTCGAGCCTTCTGGCCGCAACAGAGTGAACTACCGCCAGCACTCTTGATAAATAGCGTACATTGGCCTCTCGCTGGTAGATCCACACACCCCGCCGCCCACAAATTCACTGCACACGCACGCACGCGCCACTCGAGACGAATAGTCGACCGACTGGCTGAAGAGACTACCGACTGCTCGTCTGCAGCTTCGCGGCGTCCTCCGCCACGTCCGAGAGGCTCACCTTCGTCTCGGAGCGGCCGACGTTCACGAACGTCACCTTCTTCTTCCCCACGACGATCTCGTGCGTGTTGTCGCCAGGCGCCGCGTCGTCCGCGAGCGTCTCTCCTCCAGCTTCTTCTTCCTCCTCCGTGCCGTCGCCGACGTCGCCCAGCTCCTCCGAGTCGACTGCGGCGTGCGGGTCGGCGTCCGTCGCGTCCAAGCCGCGGACTTTCTCGGTGGCGTCGTACTCGCCGACAAAGTCCACGGATCGCTTCTTCGCTGGGAGCGGAGCAGTCGTCGTGGGCGTTGGCACGCTCGCAGCGGCTCCCGCTTGCTTTGATGGCGCAGGAGTCGCGGGTGCCGCAGAGTTCACCGCAGCCGCAGCAGCAGCAGGCGCTCCGTCGCCCGCCGCCTTGTCGCGGTTCTCGATCGTGATCTTGCCGTCCTCGTGCGTCGAGATGGTCGTGATCTTGTTCTTGGAGCTCGCGGCGCGCTTGATTGTGATCTCGTCGCCGCCCTCCATCTTGATTGTCGTCGTGTGCGCGTCCGCGCCGCTCACGTGGATCGCCGCGGCCGCGGGCGCCTTGCTGGCGTCCTCCTCCACGCCTTCTCGGCGCAGCATCGCGTTGCTCTTCTTGATGTCCGTCGCGTCCGCGGGCGTCGCGGTCTCCGTGCGGCGCTCGACGCGATCGGCGACGATGAAGCCGTCGCGGAACGTGTGAGTGGACGCCGCCGGTGCGGCTGCTCACAGAGAGAAGCACATACACATTCACAGTGGCGATGAGCGCGAGCTTGTCCACATTTCGCTTCGTAGAGAGACGCACCCATGTCGCTGCGCAGCATGGCGAGCGAGAGCAGCAGCAGCGACACGCCGAGCAGCACGGCGAAGAGCACGCGCTCCAGTGGGACCTCTCGCCGCATCCTGAGGCGCGACTCTCTCTCTCTTTCTCTCTGCTTGGGATTTGAGCTTGGAAGCCTTTTACGGTCGCGACAACGTTCCAAAATTTACGGAACTGATCGCAGAACGGCTTTTCTGGTGTTGACCGACCTGATGACTGGATGATCTCCGGTGTCGATGACCAGCCTGATGGATGTAGAGGCCTCTGGCTCCAGTTCTCCGCCATTAACGTTAAGCAATACGACGTGTTCCAACATCTTCGGATCGACAAAGCCTAAACTACGCCTGACAAGCTGCGGTCACGTGGTCATGCGAATGTATGGAAGTGGATTAGAGGAAGGAACTCCTGCTCCTGGAGCTGGTCTCACTCTCTCACTTGCGGCGCTTGCCGCTGAAGAAGTCTCTCTCGCGCTGCTCGAACGCCGCGAGCTTGGCTGACTGCGCCTGCAGGATGCGCTGGCGCATCTCGCCGCGGCGCTCCGCCAGTGAACGTGGTTGCTCAGCGCTCGCGAGACTCGGGAGCGTCGCCGCGCACACGAGCGCGAGCAGCATGCAGCGGCCGATAAAGTTCATGCTTGTGCGCGGGCGGTCGACTTGAGAAAGACTGGAAGGAAGGAAGGAAAGAGCCTTGCTCTGCTTGAGTTGAGCTGCTGCTGGTGTCGACTTGAGCGCCAGGAAGCGAATCGCGCAATGCCTTGCGCGAGAACCATCAAGCCATGACATGGGATCGTGCAAGGAAGCATGGGATCGTGCAAAGAACGCATGGGATCGCGCCATCACCCGATTCCAAAGATAGATGCTTGCTACTGCTTGCCTGCTGGTGCTAAAGCTGCTGCTGGAGCGCCTCCTCCTGCGCCTACCGCCGCCGTCGCCGCTGCGCCGTTGCCCTCGGGCGGCACGTAGCACATCATGCGAATCCAGCGGCGGCGACGCACCGACGCGCCGAGGCGCTTCATGCTCGACTTGCCGCGCGCCAGGTGCTGCTTGAAGCGCGGGAAGTCGGTCGCGTAGCTCCAGCCCTCGTCGTCGCACTCCGTGTAGTTCTTGTCGATCTTCCACGGCGTCGTCCAGATCCAGTGCGGCGGCAGCTCGACCTGCTCGAAGCTCAGCTCCACGTCGCCGTTGCGGTTCGTGAACCGCTCGCGGTCCGTCGGCAGCAAGTGGTTCGGCCCCCACTTGCCGAAGATGCTCACGCGCTGGTTCTCAAAGATCTCCTCGAGCGCCACGCTGCCGTCCAGATTGCTGTTGTACCGCGCGAACACAGCTCGGCGAGGCGGCGGCGCTCCGAGCCCGCCGCTGCCGGACAACCGGTTCGGACCGACGTCGGAACTCCGACCCGCGTCCGACACCCTCGCCACGCTCGATGACGACTCGCCGCCACCAGCGTCCAGCGCCTTCTTGAGCTCCGTGAAGAGTAGCTTCGTCGACTTGACCATGCCCTCTTTCGTCGCAGATGCGATCTTCGACTTGAACATCGTGCTCTTCGAGAACGGGATGCCAATGTACGCGCGCGCGATCAGCTTCCCGTCAGCTTCCCGGCTGATCTCGAACAGCGTCTCGACCGTGAAGCTGTCGCCATACGGGATGTCGTGCAGCGCCATCTTCGTCTCGATCACGAACAAGTCTGGGTCCGCATTTTCCTTCTTGCTGTTAAAGTACACGTGCTGAGTCTGTGTCGCGGTCGTCGACGGCGGTCCGAGACTCGAGTTCGACTGCGCTCGGAACTTGATCGTGCGCACTTGTCCGCCAAACTCAGCAGAGTCGGCCCACTCGCCAAAGTCATGCTCCGAATCGCCACCGGCCTTGTGGTACCCTTCCCACCGCTTCTGCGTGTTGTCTGCGTAGTACAGATCAAAGAAGTGGAGTCCGTCCTTCACGGTCGGGTGCACTTCGTACTCACCGAGTGGCGTTCGCTCCTCTTCCTTGCTCACCAAGAACGGAGTCACTGGTGTACCGCCACCGCCGCCGCCACCCGACGGATTGTCGATCGTCTTGTTGAGCAGGTCGTACTGTAGCTTTGTGGACGACAGCACGCCCTCCCGCGTCGCCGATATGATCTTGGACTTGAACATGCAGCCTTTCGAAAACGGGATACCGAGGTAGACCTTCGCGACAAGGTTGCCCGTCGCGCCGCGCTCCACGACCGTCACTTGCTCGACGTTGAAGCAGTCGCCGTACGGGATGTCGTGCAGGAACACCTTCGACTCGAGCACGAACTTGTTCGGGTCGGCACTCGCCACGTCCGCGAAGAAAATGTGCTGCGTCGTCGTGTTCATCGTGGACGACGGACCGATGCTCGCGTTCGTGAGGGATCGGCAGCTCAGCACGCGCACCTGTCCGCCGAACTCCTTCGACTCGGACCACTCGCCGATCTCCATCTCCGTGTCGCCGCGCGCCTTGTAGTACTCCTGCCACTTGTCGATCCGCCCGTTCGCGTAGAAGAGGTCGAACAGCTCCACGCAGGTCTTCACCGACGGGTGGATCTCGTACTCGCCGAGCAGCTCTCGCTCCTGCTCCGACGAGACCAGGAACGGAGTGACCGACGCGCCAGCCGCGGCGTTCACCGAGTACTGCAGCTTGAGCGCGAGCTGGCCGAGCGTCGAGTCGGACGGCGACGTCACGGGCCATGAGCATCGCATCTCCGCCTCCCTCATGCCCGTGAACCCGAACATCTCGCGCAATGAGATCGCTGTCTCGCCGATCTTCGTCGTCAGGTACCGCAGGTGGATCTCGTACACGTGCAGCACCATGATGTCCGGGAGCCCGCAGAAGCTGCCGCTCGTCGAGCCGATCGCGCGGCACTCGTCGCACTCGGCGCACGCGTGGTCGTGGAAGTGCCACGCGAGCTTCTCGCTCCACGTCACGACGCCTTTCTCGCACGGCTTCGGCGCCGACTGACCCACTGGCACGTGCGAGTGGTCGTGCAGCTCCGACTTGAACTTGGCGACGATGTAGAACTGGCGCAGCGAGCCTTCCTTCGTGTACGACATGTCCTCGACGGTCACGTCCAGCCCGTGTGACTTGAGGCTCGACGTGGTCGCTGCCGCCGCGTCTCCAGCTGTCGAGCCGCTCGCCGTGACGGCGCTGCCTTCCCCAGTGTCGTCTGCTTTCCCTGGGGGCGACGCCGATCCGCTCGCCGCCAGCACAGCCGAACTGAGCGTCGAGTCGATGCGGCCGGGCACGCGACTCTGGATCGCGCGCTTCGTGAGCACGCAGAGCCACTTGCGCACTGCGAGGTCGTTCTCGGCGCGGAAGAAGTAGGTGCCGCCGAGCGTGCCGCGCACCTCGAGCGTACTCGCGCCGAACTCGAGCGGGTCTGCGGGCTTGACAGCGTGCACGGCGAGCGAGCCCTTGATGTTGACGTTGCGACGCGCGGCGTCAGCGTTCGGGTAGTACTTGATGCGGCCGTTACCGTCGAGCACGACATAGCGCTTCTTCCAGTTCTTGCCGCGCTGCGCGCCTTTCTTCACGAGCAGCCAGCCATCAAGCTGGTCGTTGCCGAGCTCGATGAGGCTCTCGACGAACTCCTGCTTGTTCACGACCGTGTCCGAGAAGAACGGCATCGTGTAGTACGTCGAGCGGCGCGGCAGGATCGAGCGGATCTCCGACTCGAGGCGCTCCTTCACGCTCGCGTGGCGCTTGAGCGTGTTCGCCGCAGGCGGCGCTCGACTGGCTGCTCCTCCAGTCGCGATCGCGCTTGCGGAGCTGGCGGCTGCGCGCGTGCGGTTGTTGCGCGCGCCTCCGTTCGCTGCCGGTGCGCCAGTCGCCGGCGCGCTTCCTCCCGCTGCCGCCAGCTGCTGCTGCTGCTTGTTCGCGGCGGGTGGCAGCACCGCGAATGCGACGCGGAAGAGCACGACGATCGTCGCGATGCCGACGGTGATGACCACGAAGAGGTCCACGAACTCCTGGTAGCCGTTGCGCAGCTGCTGCGGCGGCGGCGCGCACACGAGCGGGTCCGGCGGCGGCACTACCTTCATCGCGAGTGTGGGGAGAGCGGGAGGGGAAAGACCGGAACTGAGCGCCAGCGAGCCTAGGAAGGAAGGAAGGGAGGGTGATCGCCGCACACGTGCGTGATTACGACTGCGCGCGCCAAGCTCGCGATATCGTGGTGGCGACACTGAGACGCGGGTTTGTGCAGTGTTGTTGTGCTTTGACTCGAAGTTTGTATGCCCGCTGTCAACAGAGTCAGCGGGAAGGCTCCCCTTAAAGTACGATTTCAAGAGGTTGAAAAACTTCAACATTCCGCAAGTACCATTGACGATCACACAGCTCCGACCAGGTCCCACAGAGAAACTTTGATGGCTCCGCTTCTCCGAGCGTGATCACTCGCACAAGGTGAGCCTTGGGGCGTCATGCAGATGACCGGCGATGAACTATCGCGGTCAGTACAGGCGTCACCCCTTGACACTCTGATAAGCACGAGTGCAGCGAGATTCGAGAGCGTCATGTAGATGCTGACGTGTGGGAGAAGCGTGATGCCAGCGTCGGATATGCTCATGGCGAACACGCGCTGGCTGCCAAACGTCATGCGGAGAACCAGACTTCGTTCGCTGTTCATCAAATCCGTGGGAAGTCGGCCGCTTCCTTGTCGAACTTGGCGTCACACAGCGCGAAGATCAGCACCGGCACGATCACGGACGAACCGACGTCCAGCGCGAGATCAGCCGCCAAGCACAGCATTCGTGCTTCGCAGGTGGAGATCGAAGACTCGAGATGCGCGGTGTTCGAACCTTTCCGACCGCTGTTGCTCCTAGAGGTCATTCGGCTTCCTACACGACGGCAGAAGTAGCGGGCAACCGGCGTCGACCAGCAGCTGAGCATGATGAACGCCACGCTGAGCGAGTTGGGCCAAGGCACGGCGACGAGCCAACTCGAGCTGTGCACTTGGTAGATCTGCGAGCCGATCTCGAGGGCCTCCAGGATGTCGAAGCGGAACATACGACGGGAACGAACCTAGAGTCTCTCTTTCGAGAAGAACTTGGTCTTCTTCATCGGCGTCGGTATCGTGCCGGGAAGCTCACGAAGCGGCATCCCAGACTGCACGACCGTGGACAGCGGAGCGAAGCTCTTGCTGAATCGGATACCCTGCATCGAGTGCGATCGGTTGCCATGCAGCAAGATGAGCGAATCCGGGAGCTCGTCCAGTTCGCAATGTTCGGCAGTCAACATCGACACTGGCACACACGATCTAGGATTAGCAAGTGTAGGAAGCCTGCTGCTGCTTGTTGCGAACCGAGCACAGCCGGTCTCTACAGGTGGAACTTTCGTCGCGACGTGTCGAGCTGGTGCTGCTTGTGGATCCACTCGTACTCGCCGTACTTGGTGTCGAATGTGCCCTGCTGTAGCCACCTCATCTTGAGCGTGAAGCGCGGGCCGATCTCCTGCAGACGCGCCTTCTTCTCGTTCTCGAACACGTAGCGGTGGTGGCGCACGAAGATGAAGTCACGCTGGTTGTGGAACGTCACGACCTGGCGACCCTGGAACTCCGGCTCGTGCCGGAAAAGCGAGCCGAGGAAGCGACCGACGCGGTGGCCGAGACGTGTCGAGAAGTTGTTGAGAATCAGCTCCGGCTGGTGGTCCGTGCGTCTGGCGTGGTCCTTGATGTCGTCGTTCAGCTTCACGTTCGTGACCTTGAAGAACGCAGTCGGTCCTTCCGGCAGACGGCTGATGAGCATGCTGTGGTGAGAGAAGCAAGAAGTAGGAGTTGAGGTCAGCGAATCATCGGCACCGGTGCTGATCTCAATAACCAACCAAGCGAACGCACCCGTTGCAGATCTTGCTCTTCTCCGAGAGCACGATCAGGTGCGTGAACTCCTTGTTCGTCGCGAACTGCACGATTTCCTTGATGTCGAACGTGCCGCGCTTGTAGTAGAACGCGTTCGGGATGAGCGAGAGGAGGTCACGGATGAAGTGGTAGAGCTCGCCGGACGGGAACGGCCGCGTCGTGATCATGAGCTTGGGCGTCTCGGCGTTCGCGAAGATCTGCGCGAACTCGTCGTCCTGCTCATCGGCGGCGATCTCGTCGTCGCCGTCGGTGGCCACCATCGTGATCTCCGCCTCACGGGTGTTGTCGATCGTGCGCGGCTCGAGCTTGGGAGGCGCGTTCTCGCCGAGCTCCTCGGCCTCGCGCTTGCGCTTGGCCTGCGTCGCCTTCTTACGCTCCTTCTTCTCCTTGCGGAAGCGCTGCATCACCTGCGCGCGCTTCATCTTGTTACGGATGTGCGACGGGTTCGAGCGCACAGGTGCCTGCTCGCTGGACGCCGCCGCGGCGTCGCCGCTGGTCTCGCTCTTGGTCTTGCGGCCGCGTGCATCCGGAGCCATTGTGAGCTGAGGAGCTGAGACCTGTGTCGAGTTGAGAGTGACGACGACGCGCGCTTGGGCAGCGGAGGCGTCAGATGTGCTTGGTGCTGGTGCTGCTGGTGCTGCTCGAATGGCTGGAGCTGGGCACAACGTCGGTCTCAGACTCTGATGTGTATCAGATCTGACTCGTCCGGCCGTATAATTCTGTGCGCCGTTATGCACGTCAACACATTTGCGGATCTCAACTGCAAGGCGCAAGAGCTCAAGAGCGGCAGGCAGGCAGGCAGGCAGGCAGGCGTCAGGATGCGGCCCGAGATGGTGGAGAACGGCGTCAAGTTCCTGCGCCACCCGAGCGTGCAGGTGCAGCTGCAGCTGCTGCTGTTTTTTGTCAGTCTGTTAGTTTCGCGTTGCCTTCTCACTCTTTGTGCTGCCTGCTTGCTGCCCAACTCACAGACGACGCCGCTGTCGGAGCGCGTGTCGTTCCTGGAGCAGAAGGGGATGACGAAGGACGAGATTCAGGAGGCGATTGAGCGCTTCCAGAGCGGCGACGACGCCACTGGCGCCGCTATCTCGTCTCCTGCTGCTCCAACTACTGCGACTTCGTACACGCAGCCCCAGCAGATGATGATGATGCACCCGCAGCAGCAGCAGCAGCAGCCGAGCGCGGTGCTCTCTGCGCCAATGGCGATGGCAGCGGCAGCGCCCATGCAGCAGCTGATCCGCAGGTCGCCGTACCCGCCGTACATTCGCGTGCTCTGGGCGATCTCGTCGCTCGTCGGCGCGGCGTCGATCCTCGGCTTCATGTGGAACTACGCGGTTCAGTCCGGATACGTCCCCTGGCTAGTACGTGCTTGCAAATGGGGGATCGCTGCTTTGAGAACGGATGCTGACAGTGTCGCTTCCTGTCTGTGTGTGTGTGTGTGTGTGCAGAGAACGCCGCTGATGCTGACTGCTGGGAAAGTAAAGGAAGAGGAAGCGGAGAATGCACGCAAGGACGAAGCGCTCATGACCGGGCTGACGGACATGTCGGCGGCGATTCAGGCGCAGACGAACGAGCTGTCGAAACTCTGCTCGTCGCTGGACAAGAAGGAGCAGGAGCTGGCGACGAAGAACGCGATCTCGAGCCAAATCGCGACAACACTCGCTGAACAGGTCGGTCTGGTGAAGGATGGCGCGACTGTAACTGTACCTGTACAGGAGGGTTCGACTGACAACGTCGTTGGTGTCTTGATAGACGACGAACCAAGCGATCTCGGAACTGAAAGCTGAAATCAGCACGCTGAAGGCACTCCTGCTGACGAAGAACACGCCGAAGGACGTCGAGACGAAAGTGACGACTGGAGCTGCAACAGCTTCGACGCCATCGTCTGTGGCAGCTAATCAACCAGCGCTCGCAGCAGTCACAGCTCCAGTGGTGGTGGCAGCGCCGCAACCAGCGATTGTCGCGAAAGCAGAGAAGGTCGAGTCTGTTCTGAAGCTGGTCCGCACGCAGGTACGCTACGCGCGCACACCACATCCCGAGTTTCACGCTTGTCGACTGACTGGCTTATGCGCTTGAGCAGAACTCGTTGGAGCAGCTGAAGCTGGCCGCTGGAATCCTGACGATGTATGTGAAGAACTTGGTGGAGGTACGTCGACCGTTCGTACTGAACACGTGCGCTTGGTTGGCTTGCGCGCTTACGCTGTTCGAATCAACTTGCGCTGCGCAGAACCCGGATGTGCCTCGATACCGCCGAATCGCCCCTGGCAACGCAAACTTCAAGCAGAAGGTCGAGCCGCTTCAGGTGTGTGCGCATGCCTGTGAGAGAAAGAGATCGGATAATTGAGACGATTCTGACTTGTTCGTCCCTTTGCAGCACCACGAAGATCTGCTCAAGGCGATCGGGTTTGAGACGAACGGGCTGAACATGGAGTGGAAGTGGCACACTGCGGACCGCAGCAACGGCGAGTTCGACGACAACCTCGCGCTTTTGCGTGCTGTGCTGAAAGCGCTGCAGTCCCTCACAGCGCCATCGGCGTCGTCCAGCTTGTCGCTCGAAGAGATTGCGCACGAAAGTCTGGACGAGTACCGCCAGAAGAAGTCGAGTGCGAAGAGCGATGCTGCGTCCAGCGTAGGCAGCGAGAACACCTCGACGCTCGCTGAGCAGCAAGTGACTCCGACGCCTGCTGTGGGACCGAGAGCAAACGATTTAAACTCGTTCATGGCGAGACTCGAGAAGAAGGCGAGCAGTGTGAACAATGCCAGCGAGATCTCCTCGAAGAAATCGGTCGAGATAACCGAACCGGCTGCTCCAGCGGTGTCTGCCGACGCGCTTTTGGAGGAAGAAGAGAAACCTGCTGCTGTATCGCTGGAGGACGAAGAGAAGCAGCCTGCGAGCGCCATCGAGAGCGCTTCGACAAGTGCGGGACCGGCATACCCGAAATCGTTCAACGATGTGATGGAGTTAATCCAGAAGGGCGAGAAGGTTCCTGGTATCAAGGACATCGAGGAGAAGATCTCGGTCGACTCGGAAGCGTACATGAAGAGCACGGTGGCGTCTACCACGGAGGAAGAGAAGGACGGCGGCGAGTTGGTGGCTCCTCGTGCGGCAGTGCCGTCCAAACCGTGGGAGAAGGTGCAAGGTTGAGTGGTTGGTTCATTATGAGATCCTTGGGCTAGCCTGTCTAGCCTGCTGACCTCAAATACAGGCAACCCGGGGCTTACTGTGTGGGAATCGATTCGCTCACGATCTTTCGCTCCTTGCGCCGTGCCCACGCTCACTTCAGCTTGCTGCAGTCGGCCACAGACGAAGCTTGGCGCGGCGCTCGCTCTTCTTGACCACCCCGACAGATAGCTGATACATGTTTCGCGCCGTGTTGAGGTCGCGCTCCCAGGTGATTCTGCATACGCTGTTGGTGCAGCAGAGAACCTGCCGGGATGGCGCGGCAGCGGCTTCAGATGTTGGGCGCACGACAGCTTCTTCGAGCTCGCGGAAGCAGCTGGAGCACGTCTTGCTGGTGTTGTACTCGTCGACGAGCA
>JAASGU010000690.1:0-14173 GCA_023334365.1 Globisporangium acanthophoron
CGAGCTGCAGAACTGGTCGTCTTGGCAGTACTTGACAAAGCGCGCATCTGTGGACCGCAGGGAAGGTGTGAGTGAAGGCACGTGGGATGGCACCAGTGAACAATATCGAACGCACCGATAGGAAAGTTGTTCGCGTTCCAGATACTGTTGGTGTGCTTCCGCCTGCAGTATGAGACGCAACAATGGAGTCAACATTCTGCTGTGCTGCGGCGAAACCTCCAGGAGGTGAGTGTTGCCATCTCCATAACGTAATGTCTCAATATCATTTGCGCGTTCGCTAGTAATCACAACAATGTGGAGTCTCGCGTCTCGATCGCCATCAATTGCATCTTCACCTCAAATCGGCGCTATCATCCTCAAATCGGTGTCTTGATCCACTGTGGATACTTGGGTGCAGCTTCGGATAAATCAGGTCATTTTGTGTGACTGCATTCCTTCATACTTGGTTTTTGTATGTTATCCTCCAGGATGTATCAAATGAAAACTAATGCTGTTTGGTATCCTCGATGACATTCCAGCTTTTTCGCTGTCATCGACACCTATCGCCTCCCGTATGCGAGTGCTCACAGTTTCTCTCGTGGTCCTCGCGTCCGCACTCGTCTCGACGCAAGTGGACGGATCCATTTCTCCGAAGATCAACGGATGGTTTCCCTGTCACGACTCGGAAGCACCGACGAACGCGAGCGCTCCACCGGCTTTCGAGTGCGCGGAGGTAGAGGTACCAATGTGTCACACTGGCGTGTGCAAGAGCGCGAAGACCATCAACTTGTTCGTGAAGCGCTTGCTGGCGAAGCAGCCGCCGACGCCGCGCAAGGCGATGTGGTTCCTGCAGGGGGGTCCGGGGTTCGGATCGGCTGGAAGTACGTTACGAATGCGATCACGAGTAGGCTCATTTACCAAGAAACCGGCTGACGATTCCCAGTGGCGAACTCATATTCGGTGTTGCGTTGTTGTGTACGCAGTGGAATCAGTAATGAAGGGGTTCGCCTTCAAGACTGCTGATAGTGTCGACATGTACACGGTCGACCATCGCGGCACCGGTCGAAGCAACTACCTCCAGTGCGATGCGGCGCAAGCGTTCTCGGTCGGCAGCCCGGCCGGCGTAGATCTGACTTACACTGAAGTGCCCAACTGCGTCAAGGACATCATGTTCCAGATCGAGAACAAAACCGAGGCGTTCTCAGTCACGAGCGCTGCCAAGGACGTCGAGTACCTCGTCGACATGCTCAACGGCAAGGGCGCGGAAGTGTACGTGTACGGCGCGAGCTACGGCACGTACTGGGCCTCGCGCGTGATGCACCTGGCGCCGAAACAAGTGAAGGGCTACATCCTCGACGGCTCCATTGATGAAAAATCGACGGTGTTCTCAACATGGAACAGGAATCGCAGACACCCAGGTATGTGTGCCAGTACCGGCTGATGTGATGGTATGGCTGAATGACGGCATGCTCACCTTTCTCTACATCGTATTCAACACAGAGTCGCGGTACCTCACGATGTGCGAGAAGGACAAGCTCTGCAGCTCCAAGATGGCGAAGGAGATTAAGACACACGGAAGTCTGGACGCTGCCCTACGCGCGCTCTACAAGCGTATGGACTCGGCTGCTCCAGGGAAGGACAAGTGCGCGGACTACTTCAAGAGCCTGAGCGGCACCGAGGAATCGCCGTCACACGTTCTGAAGTCGAAGCTGAGCACGATGGTTCAAGGCGACCCTGGTCGCCTTGTGGTGTTCGCGCTTCTTCACCGCGCGTATAACTGCGGACCGAAGGACCTCGAGTTCCTGAAGACGTACTTCAGCAAGTCGCACGAGGAGACGGCGATGACGAACACCGTGACCACTTCCACGCCAGTCGCGAAAGATATCGTGTTCGGGGGCTCTGATTTCCTCGGCGAGCTCATCAAGAGCTCAGAGATGTGGTCGAACCCATCACCGTCATGGGAGAGCGAGGTGCGGAGTTTCGCGGACGGACTCTTCCCGTTCGACATGTCGGCGGCATTCAGCTTCGTCTGCATCTTCCGCGGCAACTTCAAGGATCCTATGTGCGCTGATCTCCTGAAGACTGACCCGGAGATCGCGGAGCAAAGCACGACGTCGTATGTGTACAAGACCGACAAGTACTGGAACAAGTACGCGCCAATCCCAAGTCACGCGAGCGTGATGGTGATCAACGGAGGGCTGGACTATCAAACGTCGAAAGAGTCGGGAACGGCGGAGTACGAAGGACTCAAAGGCGGCAGAGGCAAGATCCTCATCGACTTTGACACCGGCGTGCACTGCTCGGGGATCTCACTCCAGACCGCGAGTGACACGTCATTCTGCGGGTATGACATCATGGTGTCGTACGTACTCGGCGGTGGCGACGTGGCCAAAGTGAATACGACGTGCATGGCGAAGCTTCCAGCGTTCGACTTCGGCGATCTGAAAGCGATTCAGTCGGAGATTGAGAACATCTCGAGTGTGGACGAGCTGTACGACTCACCGATGGAGTGATGACGAGATGAGGGTGCGACTGGAACGTTGGGCATTTCTGAATACACGGTATCGCTTATGCGTAGCCAATCTGGACCTTCACATTCTCGCACTTGTCAGCGCGGTAGTGATGCTTGTGGTGCTTGTACAGTGTAGGGATCGTCGTCGTTTCCGTTGTCGTTGGTCTTCGAGTCGTCTCATATCTTCACCTAAGCTACCACCTGCACCTTCTCGAAGCGAATACGAAGGTGGTGAAAGTGTTGGCGATGAAGTAGTTCGCTGGCTTCCTTGGTCTTTGGTCTAGGCGGCGCAGCAGTCGTGTCGGCTCTTGCTGTTCCCCCGCACTCAACAGTTCTGGGTGAAGCTTTTGCTGTTGCGCAGGCAAGTGCCAAGAATCGAGATTATTGGAATAATTTCTTACTACGATATTACTCCAGTGTACAACGACAGACCACATTTTGACGCTCGTGACTGCAATGGAGCTGCTCACGCGGAGCTGCGCGGTGCTGCGTGCCCGCCTGCTGCAGGCGCCAGCAGCAGCACCACCACCACCTCTACTATTACCCGCACGCAGCCCACCGCTGGTCCTACCCTCCGTTCTCTCGCGGTCGTTGCGCAACTTCCCCGTGAACGTGCTCGTGCGCAACCGCAACTTCGAGCGCAAGCGCTTCGCCGTCGAGCGCGAGTGGGAGCTCGGGCTCGTGCTGCAGCCGTCCGAGGTCAAGAGCCTGCGCGACCGTAACGCCGACCTCTCGGCCGCCTTCGCCGAGTTCTACCGCCACGAGCTCTTTCTGCACCAGCTCCACATCCCCGGTGCGTAAGTGAGTAGTGGGGCACAGATGATGCAGTACTCACTCCTCACCCTGTGTGGTCGGCAGTCTGGCGCCACGGACTCATCGGCCGCCCCGAGCCCATGCGCGTGCGCAAGCTGCTGGCGAACCGCTCGGAGCTCAAGAAGCTCGAGTCGTTCATGTCGGAGCCCACCGCGCAGCTGGTGTGTCATGAGAATGCAGTAGTAGGTATCTGGATGAGAGCGACTGACGAGTCCGCTGGTGTGCGTGTGTGCAGATCCCGATGCGCCTGCAGATCTCCAACACCGGGTGGATCAAAGTCGTGCTCGCGCAGTGCTACAAGCAGAAGACCGTCGACAACCGCAAGCGCGACGACGAGCGCGAGGTGAAGCGCCAACTGCGAGACTGGTGACCTCCTTCTTCACCACCATCGCCAGGCCACCACGATACTTTAGAGACCCAGAGAGATCACCACGACGAACGACAACCGAGCCATACAAGCGTGCGAGAAGTGACCGGAAGTCCGCTGCTGCGCTCCTGTGTGTCCTGATTCGTTTTCTTCGTCACGTCTCGTCCGCTCGCTCTGCACTCTCACGCTCTCTTCCTCCTCCTTCTTGAGGCAGTTGTCCATACCTCCTTCTCTCGCTCGTCGCAGGTCGTCTCGCTGGTCGCCGCACCCGCCTAACAGCAGCCGCCACTCTTCTTCTTGCCGCCGCCGTACGGGTCGACGATCTCCGGGAGCGCGTTGCTCTCGCTCGACGCCGTCGGCAGCGCCTGGCTGATCTGGATGAACAGGTCCGACACGTTGCGGTCCTCCTTCGCGCTCGTCTCGATAAACAGCGCGCCGATCTCCTCGGCGTACGCGCGCGCCTGGGACGCCGGCACTTCCTATTGACACACACACAGTTGTCAGCAACTCCTCCTTTCCGCGAGCCACTGCATGCAGGGTCCCAACGCACCCGCTTCTCCTCCAGGTCGCTCTTGTTGCCCGCGATTGCGATCACGATGTTGTCCGGCCCGAGCTGCTTGAGCTCCTTCACCCAGTTCTTGAGCGTCTGGAGCGATTGCTGCCGTATTCACATACGCAGTGTAGGTCCGTCAAGCGCCGTCCTCCACAGCTTCCCAAGCGACACACACACACATTCTCTCACGTACCTTGCGCGTGATGTCGTAGACGACAATAGCCGCCGCCGCGCCGCGGTAGTACATGGGCGCCAGGCTGTGATACTGCGGCAGCAACAAGAGGTGAGTATGCTGCACACATCTCTCTCATACGCATAGCAGGCCGCGTGCTCACCTTCTCCTGGCCGGCGGTGTCCCAGATCTGGTACTTGATGGGCGTGTCGTTGACGACGATCATCTTGCTCATGAAGCTCGCGCCAATCGTGGACTCGGAGTACGGGCGGAAGTTGTTGGTGACGAAGCGCAGCACGAGCGAGGACTTGCCCACGCCCGTGTCGCCCAGCAGCACCACCTTCACCTCGCGCGCCTTGCCGCCGTCCGCCATCTTAGCTGTCTGTGCTGCTTGTAATGCTGCTTGTTATGTTGTGAAGTGAGGTGAGAATTTCGTTGCTGCCTGCGATACGGAGCGTCAGCCAAATGTTATATACCGATTCTATTTGTGACGATATAGGAAGCTCATATTACTAGATATATTGTTAATATGATATCCTTCGATAGGTTAATGGGTAAATGATATCTGCGTGATTCTTTAAGCGAATGGTGGCTATTAATGGACGAAGGATGCGAATCGACTTGTCTACATTCCATACTGAAAGCAAGTGAGATTGCTGTCTGGTTTATGCGCAAACGCTCTCACTCTCTCCCAGCCGTACAGCGCATCTCCTAGAAAGTGCGAAATTCACGAATGGCTACATCCACATCAACGGTGCAAGTCTCCAATGCATCACATTCCTCTGAGCTCACCCCCGAGACGATCCATCCCTTCTCTTGTCTCGACCTGTCACCTTCTATCCACTTTAGATATCTACGCTCCGAACAGGAGTCTCCGCGGCGACAGCATCGGTCGCGGCAACAGCTCGGAGCACCTCGTGCTCCTCCTCGCCAGCATGATCCTCGTTCTCGTTCACGATTGGTGCGACCAGACCGGGTTTCTTGCTCGTGCCGCGTAGCGCCATGGACGCGGCGGTGATCTCGGCCACTGCCAGGTGATACTTCTCGTTCATCTCGATCGCGTAAGACCGCGTTGCTGCCTGCATCGTCTCCCACGTGCGCATGTGCTGGCCTGCGACGCGCTTGACACCGCGAAGGTGGGAATCCTCACGCCACTTGCGAATCAGCAAACCGTCTTCGTCACGTTCGTATCCGAGGAGCTTGTCGGGGCGGAACGTGCTGCGGACCGACTTGCGGAAGTAGTCGGTGTACTCTGGGATCACCACTGGCCGCCGTCTCTGCTCTGCTGGTTCGGGCGGGGAGCTCCGCCCGAAGACCGACAGGCAGAGGCTGCGATATGCCAGCAGCACGAACTCGCGCAGGATCGGCCACACCACTCGGAGCCAGATGGCGGACAGCAGGATTGCGAGCACTGTGCCGACTAGGAACAGAAAGATGAACATCGCATTTTCGTGCAGCACCTTGGCGAGGAGCCCGTACTCGCTGAGCGGGTCCCAGGATGCTGTTTGCTCAAGTATCTTCTCGTACAGCTCCTCGTTGGTCGCCTCGGGGTACTTGTTCAAGATCGACTTGGCCCTGAAGGTTCTCAGCACCCACTTCATGCTGATCAGATCCGCCTTCATGAGCTTCACGTTTCCGTACATCCAAGTGGAGAACGCCAGGTGCAGCACAAGCGTCCACGGCAGCAAGCCAATCGCGATTTCGCCCAATTCTTCGTTGTACGCGGTCTTGACACTGTACAGGTAGACGATCGAGAGCTTGTCGATGCAGTATGTTCCGGCGGCAGCCACCGCGGCGATGAAGAGCAGAATAGGCGAGCCGCCGCAGAAGACCATGGTCACGAAGACCGAGTTGAGGATCATCGGGTACCGCATCGAGATGTCGAAGACTGGACCAGCGTAGAGTTTGTTCATCTCGTCCTGCGTGCGGATGCTGCGGCGCTGCCATACCCGTTTCAACGGTGAGATGACGAACATCTGCACAGACAGTAGGATGTGCGGCAGGAACGCGTTGATGAGCATCGTCGTCGTGATACCCATGCCGACGGCTGGGTACCAGTCACGCTCGAAGTCTCTGTACCTGCCCTTGAGGAGGTCTTCCAGCACCGGGACCCTTTCCCATCCAAGCGACGAGTTCACCACGAGCACGACCACCGCCGTGTTCAAGAACTGCGCCACGAAGAGCTTCAAAGCGATCCCGGATGCCTTGGACGACTCGCTGTAGTGGCGTTCGAAGTCCGCCATCGCCCGCAGAATCACCTTCATGAACATGTTGACGGCGATCACGACCCCTGCGGCCATGACGATGAAGCCGTTCTTCTTGAAGAAGTCGCGGACGTACGCGCGGCATGGGATGTACGAGCGCCAGAGTGCCTTCGGTCCCTCGATGTACCCGAGGTCCTTGATGCTGCTCGTCAGCCCTGCAGAGCAGTAGCAGTACAGGATGTGGCTAGCGAGATACGTCTCACATTTCTTGCCGCTGTTCAGCAGATCTTGGTCGAAGCACGGTAGCGTACTGCACTCGTTGGTGCTCGCCTCAGAGACACACGGATCGACGCAGCGCGTATGAACCACGTACTGCTTCGCAGGATTGCTGAAGTTGAACGGGTTCACGATCCCGTTCGCGTACGCGATGTGGTACCGCGTCTCGCGCCGATCTCCGACTGGACAAGCTGCGTTCTCGTTCCACACAAGCTTCCACCGAGTGTTCTTCTCCGTGTACGCGCTGCTGCCGTAGAACACCTGCGGAAGCTTTGTCTCGCACAGCCCCGTTGGTGGTACCTTGTCGGCGAACTGCTGTTGCGCGGTCTGAGCAGCCGAGATGATCGCCGCCGAAGCGAGGAGCAACAGGAAGGTGATGAAGCGCGTCAGCGACCGGCGGTAGAACCGCCCGCCCGCGGTTACTTCGAGGTTCTCCCAGAGGATGTCGGACGGCTCGGGTGCCGGCACCACGACCAGCGGGAACCGGCCATCTCGGAAACAGAGCAGCGCAGGCTGAGTCTCGCGCAGGAACTCAGTGGTCGACTTGCGGTAGTCCTGCAGACATCGACGGCGTGACTCGACGTTGTTGAACACCACAAATGCGCAGTCGCACGCTTCCCAGTCGAACGCTCGCTGTGTGTTCGTCGCTGCCGTCTTCGCGGCGTTTGCAGCCGCTGTGACTTTGGCGCGCGCGAGCTGCTGCCTGTTCATTGACTCTTGGTGCTGGAGGTTCCCACGGAGCGGCTTGCCGACGTTCTTCCTCGCCTGCTTGAACTCCTTGATCTTGCTCTTCTTCCTGTCGAGTCTGTCGTTGAGCCTGTTGAGCATCCGGACCGTTGTATCCAGGAGCTTCGCGTCCCCGGACGTAAACGTCGAGGGTGACTGCGCCTTCTCCTCTCGCAGCGTGTTGCACAGGCTCCGCAGCTTAGCGATCCGCTGCGTGAGCGCCTCCATCGAGAGGAATCGTCGCAGGAGACCACCGGTTGGATGCCCCACGCTCACCTCCGCGATCCACGTGTTCAGGTACAGCGACTTGGTGATGCTCGTCGTGCCCACGAGGTGGTCGAGGTTCGTCACAACGCTCCGGTTAACCGCCTTCTTCGACTGCGAGTGCTTGACGCGGCGACGTCGCCCCCAGCAGCAGCCGAACCAGAGCGGGAAGTACTCCTCGTCCTTCGTGAGGTCGTACAGCCTGTTGAAGTGCTGCAGGATCTCCGCCTCTGTGGCATCGGGCGGAAGACCGCGCACGTACACGGCATACTTTGCGGGCGTGAGGTTCTCGGTCGCGTGCGTTTCGATCGCTTGCGTCGCCTTCCAGCGGTAGAAGAGGTAGAAGAGAATGAAGAAGATGGAGTAGCCCAAGTCGCTAGACATGATGATCCACGACACCGTCACCGGGTTTGTCGTGAAGCGCGTGTCCACCGTCGTCCACGAGCAGTCGATGTCACCGATGGGGAGGCAGAGTGTCGGATCGGCCGCGATGGCTTCGTTCACGCCTCCGTTGCCGAGCGAAGCGTACGCGAGCTGCAGCGGATCCGCCATCTTGCTCGTGATCCCGTTGCCCGAGTAGTTCAGGATGATCGACGGGAGCGCGATGATCCCCATCACGAGGAACGCGACGCTCAAGTACTTTGTGAGCATGAAGTAGAGCTGGAGCCCGATGCCGAGTGCGCCGATGTCCGACATCTTCGCCTCGTACGCGCCCTTGTTCCCCGCTCCCAGGCGGTTGGACTTGGACAGCGCTCTCGCCTGCTTCACCATCATGCGAGCGTCTTTGCTGCTGGCGACGACACCGTCGCCGTTTGCAGACTTCGCGTTATTCACACCTCTCGTCAACTTGCCTCGCTGGAGCGGTTCTTCTGACGTCTGAGCCCTGGGCACTGGATTCTCGGCCGAGGGTTCTGCTGACACACTTACCTTCGCGTGTTCCTCGATCTCGATCGCGAACTCGCCGTCACCTTCTTGCTCCACGTCCTGGTTGATGCCAAGTTCGTGGTCGCTTTCCCGATCGCGGCTCCGCACATCGTGCCCATCTCCACTCGAGCTTGGTGCTCGATCTCCAGGACGGTGGCTGCGCGCGCTTGCCATCGTCTGCACGGCTCTGCCTCTGTCGATACTGCGGTCGGTCGCTAGATCGTGAAATGGCGGCTTTCGAAGTGGTTTCGCAGGCTTCGAGCAGTTGCAACTGCTTGAAGCACAGCGAGTTGCTTCGAACATCGCGTTGATACAAGTAGCGAGCGCGAAGCTCTCTCTCTCTGCTCGTTCAGCTGCAGCAACCAAGTTCACATTGCGTGGCTGTTTACGGTCTGAGTAAATAGGATCATGAAGCTGACATTGTCGAGTACGCGCACTCGACGCCAGTGTTGTGCAGCAGCGGGAAGATCAGCAAGGTCTCTAGGTCGCTAGGTTGCAGCAGCCTTGACGTTCCAGGCGCACGACGACAGTCCGATCGCGAATGCCTGCACCGGCGCGAGCGGGTACCGGAAGTCGAGCGCGAACTTGGCCTTCGAGAACTTGCCGAACTGCATGAGCACGCGGTTCGCGCCGTTGTCGGCAGTCGCTACTTCGCCTTTCGGCGTCGCCGACACGGGCTCGTCCTCGACCATGAGCATGAAGTTCTTGGCGGACGCCTCGCGGATGCGCCCGCCGTGGAACTTGAGCATCAGGCTGTTCACCTCGGGACACCACACGGGGAGTTTGCTCCCGATCTTGATGCGGTCGCTCGTCGGGGCGTCAAACGAGAACCGGTGCTGGCGCTTGTTGTGCGGAGACGGCGACGTCACCAGCTCGCGCTGCGGCGTGCCGCGCGGAGTGCCGCCCGACGGCGTAATCGCGCGGCTCACACGAGGGCACCAGATGACGCGGGACCGCCGGTCTTCCATCACAGCAGGGATCGTGACCGAGAAGCAGCGCATCTCGGAGCCGACGACGCCCGCGGCCTTGGTGAAGTGCGAGATGTCTGCGAGCAGCTGGCGGTCGGCGCCTTCCACCACCGTGGTGGCCCCTTCATGGATGTTGTTGCACGTGAACGTGTTGAAGCTCATATCGCAGCCCTCGCAGCCGCAGTTGTACAGCTTGAAGTTGTTGTCCGAGGTCTTGCGCAGCACAGCGCAGTAGTGGCCCGACGGCACGTCCGACTCGCTGTCCGGGAAGTGCTCGTACTGCGAGATGTAGAACGTGCCGGCCACCTGCTTGGCGCTCAGCAGGAACTGGTCGTTGTTCCAGAACATCTTGTACTGGTTCTTGTTCGTGCGCTCAACCGTGCTGTACGTCCACGACTTGGACTGCGTCGGGCTCAAGCAATCTTCCGCGATGTACTCGCGCGCGTGGCCGCTCTCGAGCATGTCCATGTCTTGGAACTGCTCCTTGCGGATCGTGGTACCCCAGGCGTCCGTGGTCGGAGCGAGCGCCTCGACCTTGTCCACCGGCGATGCCGGCGCAAGGCGGTCTGTGATCAGCTTGGTGGCTTTCTCGAGGAACGCAAACGGGCTGCTGGGGTCAGTAGCGACTCCGACGACACTTGACGGCTGCGCGGCGCCATGGCTCAGCTTCGAGAAGTCGGTCGTGATGCTGAGGTTCGCACGGCGCGCTGAGTCCGACATTGTGGCAATGAACGAACAGGTGCGGCTTGACTCGGGGGGGGGGGGATGCCGGTGGTGAAGGAGGTGACGACGAAGGCTTTGAGGCTGGTAGTGCTGTGCGGCACCTGGTCGATTCCAAAGTGAGCGCTCGAGTTGCAGTTGCACGGGATGCTGGCCTGGTTGAACGCCGACCTTGCATCCTCCAAACTTAGTGACAAGAGTAGTCTCGAGTTGGATACGCATCCTCGTCTTATCCGAGACTCGAACCTTGTGCCGAGTGAGGTCAGTTCTCGCCATCGTGAACGCGATGTCGGTTCTCGCATCTTGGCTGGCCAGCTTCGCTATCCACATCGACCGACGATTCTGCTTTGCAGGGTTGTCAACAGCCACTAACGCGGGAGGGAATCGCTCGCGTTCTTGGGGTGCTGTTACTGTCTGTGTCAACTTGATGCCTTCGTTCACAGAAGTGTGTTGCTTGGGTGAGGGTTTATGCACATAGCATGGCTCCACACACCAGCAACGTCACAGCAACAGACAAGGCGGCTGCGAGTGCAGGAATCTCTCCACCACCTTCAGCGTCCGGTTGTCAACGCCGCGCAACACTTCCGGACACCGTTCCACAATCCACTTTACCACTCGCACGCTGCCTCTGCTCATCGCGCCGAACAAGTCGCGAAGCGTGACTGAACAGGTCAGCAAATCTGCATCACGGAGCAGCTCGAGCACTCGGGCGCTATCCGATCGGATCGCAGTGCGCACAGCATGGCGGATTGACCGCGCGTCCACGAGGTCTTGCACCAGCAGCCACTGCACGATCTCTGCGTGGTCACCCGCGGCCGCACATGCGAGCGCTCCTTTCCAAGGATCGTGCGAGGTTGCAGTGAACGACAGCTTGTTCTTGAAGCTTGTGTCGTCTCTCGAGCGCAACATCCACTGTAGGATCTCAAGGTGACCGAATCGACTCGCAGACGAGATCACAGCGTGCGCGGCGAAGCGGGTGTCTGCGTCAGGAAACACGCAATGGTTCGCGAACACGAACGGCAGCACCGAGAGCTGACAGAACTTCGCCGCCCACCGCACGATCTCCAGATCCAGCCAATCTGGATGTCGCTCCAGGAACGCTCTCACGATCCACCCAGCCTCGGTCGTCTTGAGGATGTGTCGGAGGTTCAGCTTCGTGAACATGAACGGGTACTCCATTTCGATCAGCTGAGTGACGATGCCGCAGAGTCCGTTGCGCGCAGCCCACGCTCCCACGAAGGGCGCGTCCATGATCATCTCCGGTCGGTGCCTCAACACCAACTCCACGAAGCGCTGCCGCCACGGGAGCGCTCTTGACGGCGGATCCCACGCCACGTGAGAGGGCGACGCGTCACGGACTTTGAAGCTCTCGCCGGCTTCGAAGTGCCCTTGACTTGGAAAGGTTTGCTTGAACGACCGCGGCAGATTCTGGAGCAGCCACTCGGCGCACTCGTAGTGACCAGAGCGCGCACACGAGCTCGCCAGCGACTCTGGAACAACCGAGAACCTGCCCATTCCACTGCAGCTGAGCAGCCACTCGACAATGTCTACGTAACCTGCGCTCGCTGCACGAGACGCGCCGAACGCGCTCCACACGCTGTGGTCACGCACCACCGTCTGCACGAGCGCGAGGTTCCCGGACTCGCACGCCAACTCGAGCGTTCGATCCGTGACGGCGGCGCTGGAAGCGTTCACAGGCAAGCGATCTCGCGCGATCCGGAACGCGTCGAGGTCCCCCGCCGCCGCCGCGGCGTCCACCAGCTCTCTCACCGCTGTCATGTGCGGGAACGTCGCGTACACCCACTTGACCGAGTCCCACAGCCCACTCTTCGCCATCGCCAGCAGCACGCCGGGGCTCCATGGACTGGATGGCGCCAGCGCGTAGCTCCACTGGAGGATGTCCAGGTGGCTGCAGAGCATCATGGTCGCGAGCGCGAAGTACCCCTCGAACTGCTCTTGATCGGCGGCGCGACACCACTTGAGGACGCACAGGTGGTCCTTGCGGATCGCGCCGACGAGCACGCTCTTCATATCGAGGCGGTGCGTTGTGACGCCGGCGTGACGCGTGAGCCACTCAGCGGCGTCCACGTGACCTGCTCCGAGCGCAGCCTCGAGGGAGCGCGTCGAGAAGCGCCAGTTGTGCTGCTTTCGGTTGACGTGCAGGTGTTCCAGCAACTCCAGGTCGCTGGTGGCGGCTGCGTAGCGCGGCGCGTCGTACACCAGCTGCGCTGCGTCGTTCGAGTGCACCGGAGGCGCGAAGCCCCGGCGCGTGGCCAAGAAGTGCGTGAACGTGGCTCTGCGTCTCGTCTCGTGAAACCCTCGGGAGTGTGTGGGCTGCTGCTGTTTGACCTGCAGCCCTTCGTCCTGCCAACGCGTCACCGACCACGCGACCGCCATGCCGTTCGTCTCGCGCAGCCGCAGTCGCACGTCCACCGTCACCTCGGCAGCAGACCCACGACCGCTCCATCGCCTCGCAGTCGCAAAGTTCTCTGCGAGCCACTGCACCACTTGCAAGTGTCCGCGCTGTGCCGCGCCCCGCATCGCGCGCAGCGGCTCGTAGCGTGTGGTTGCGTGCAGCCAGCGCACTACGCGGAGGTCGCCGCGCGCAGCAGCCGCGAGCACCACGCCCGGTGGCAGTTGCAGCGGCCGGAACGTGTCGATCCAGCGCGTGAGCTTCGCGTCGACGTCGCTGTCGCAGTCGTCAACTGGATGCTGCGGTCGGAGGGCAGCGCGCTGACGTCGCACGCGCCGTCGCAGGCGACACGCTGCGCGCAGACATCCGTGCGCCACGGCGCAGTGCAGCACGCGGTCGTCGGACACGAGTCGCGGCCGCAAGCGCGTGAGCAGCCGTTCGGTCGTCGCGTCTCCAGCCTCCAGAGCGCTCACGAGCCAGCAGACGACGTCGCGCGGCGAGAGGAAGCGCAGCAGCGCGTCTGTCGCCGGCTGCGCGGCCACCAGCGTGCTCCATGGGCAGGCGATGCGCGACGAGCTCAAGAAGGAGCACGAGAAGGCCTGTCTGCGCAGAGTGATGGCCATGAAGTGCGTGGCGCCAGTGTTCCTGAATCGACCCGCTCCGAGTATTTTACTCTCGTGAGCTCACCATCAGCTATCAGCGTTCTCCGCGTCTTTGTTGTTCGATGCACTCATGTTACTTGAAGCCGAAGCGGCTCCCGATCTGCTCGGCGATCAAGTTGACGTCCAGCCTGCCCTGTGGAGGCAGCAGACTGTACATGCACCGGAAGAGGAGAGCCGTGTGGTCGCGCATGAGCTGTCGCACGTCCGGAGTCAGAGGTCTCACATCTCCGGAATCGAAGAGCTGACGCTTGTGGCTCCAGACCCGAAAGCAGCTGAACTCCATAATGGCGTCCGTAGATCGCTCGCAGTAGAATAGCAGTGGCTCAAACGTCTCGGCGTCCGTGAGCAGCAAGTTGAGCTCGAGGTATCCCTCGAGGATCAGGTTGTAGTAGCCGGGATGCACGTACGTTGGGTGCCACCTGTAGTACTCCCAGTTTCGAGGGTCGAGCTCCTCCTTCTCCTCGTCGCTCGACTTGTCCGTTGCAGCGAACTCGGTGAGTGCGTCGTGCAAGCAACGCGCGAAGTGGTTGAGCGACTTGAGCTGCTTCCTGGTCGGTGGTGTCGACTCGCATCGTCCGTTCTCGACGGTGCGAGTGGCTTTGATGGCATCGGCGAGCGAC
>JAASGU010000691.1:0-14168 GCA_023334365.1 Globisporangium acanthophoron
AGATGCTGCATACTAGTACTCGTTCGGAGGACCGACCCCTCCTGTCTGCCTACCTCTCGCGTGCCATCAGCAGCTCAAGTGGCGCATTCGCCGCTGGACCGAGGACGCGGCGAAGACGCAGCTCGCCTTGAACCATCGGCACGAACGCTGCGTGCTTCGCGGCCACCGCCTCCCACGTCGTCGTGGGCTCCACGAGCGTGCAGAACGTGCCGGAGGCGTGGCGCATGCGGATGTTGCGCACCATCTCGGCCGGCGTCTTGCCCCCGCCGTGCACCGTGGCTTCACGCTTGGCGCCGAGCGAGAGGACAGTGGCGTCGCAGAAGATCTCGGCAGCTATCCCATCAGCATTGCCATCCTCGTCGGTGTTGTCGACACCAGTGGCGGTTGATGGGAAGTACCCTTGCGGTGTGCGCGGCACAGGAATCGACAGGAACTGCTCGCATCGAGGTGACGTCACAGCGTGCGAGAACAACAGCGCGAAGTTGTGCGGCGGTGCGCTGCTGCCGCTGTCTCCTCTGCTCACCGACGGCGACGCCAACGGTGAAAGCGCGGGGAGATCGACGCACAACCAGTGGCATCGCACCTGAGCATCTCCCGCCGCTTCTCGCTTGCGATCTTCTTCCCGGCGAAGTGCCGCGCACACCTTCACGTGGTCGTGGATCTGGAACGCGAGCGACAGGTCGTCCACCCCGCGCAGCACCTTGACGCGCACGTGGTGCATGTACTTGTGCGCTTCTAGCTTCAACTCCGCGAGTTGCAGCTTCGCGGCGTCAACTTCGAGCCGCTTCCGATCCTTCGTGCTCGCGCGACGGACCCCTTCTTCACCGCCGTCGCCCTCGTCGCTCTCGTCGCTCTCGTCATCCGAGTCGGACGCCAGCGGGTTGCGCCGAACGAGCGTCGGGAAGCAGCTGCGGACGTCATGCGCGAACTCCACCGCGACTTCGCCCACGTCCAGGATCTGTTCACCAACACGCTCGCACAAACAGTCAGCTATCTGCCAACACACACGCTCTCTCTCTCTCTCTCTCTCTCTCTCTCTCTCATCAAGAAGAACTTGTCTTCGCACCTGAACAGAAGCAGCAGCAGTCGCGTCGGCGGACTCGAGCGCCGCGACTGGCACTGGGAGCACGAGCACCACGCGCCGCCCGAGCGGCTTCACGCGCGCGCTGACGCACGTCATCTGGCGCGACGGCGCCTCGCGCGTGTGGCCAGCGACGACCACGAGCTCCTCGAACGGCAGCTGCTGCTTGGCCGCCACCTCCTGCAGCTCCAGCGCGCCGCCGTCACTCTTCTCGACCAGCACGAACATGATGCTTCTTCCTTTTCGCTAGTCGATGCGTATCAAAAGTGCACAAAAAACGTTGCTACATAACTTAGCCGGCAAAATCCTAGCTCTCTCTCTCGCTCTCTCGCTGTCTCGTTCTCGCTTGCTCGCTCGCTTAGATGTGGATGTCGCTCGGCATGATGGCGGGCCGCAGAATCTCCTCCACGAGAAAGTCGAGCGGGAACTCGACAAGGTGGCCGCGGATCTCCGACAGCTGCAGCCGCGCGCGCGTCTCGCTCTCCTTCGGCACCGTGGCGGCGGTCTGCACGTGGCCGATCTGCGCGTCGCCCAGCTCGTTGCTCGCGCGCTCGTCCTCGTCGTCGTGGCCGCTCTGGATGCTGTGCAGACTCCCGCGCCCCGACTCGAGCAGCGGCTCGTCACCGATGCCCGGCGTGTGGTTCATCATGCTCTCCTGGTCAAAGTACTCTGCATTGAACTTCGACCGGCGCCCGAAGTCCAGGTCCATCGTCGAGTACCACTTCCGCAGCGACTGCCCGAGCCCTTTGCTGATCGACTCGACGCTGCCCCGGTCGTCGTGATGCTGGCCGTGCTCGTTCTGGTGGTCCGAGTCGGACTCGTTCAGGTTCCCAGTGATGCTGCTCGTCCCGTTGAACGTTCCGGCGCGGGTGGTTCGGACGCTCTTGTTGCGGCCCAACGAGTGGCGCCGCGAGTCATTCGAGGGACTCAGCGGCGTCCGCCGGAAGCTCGACATCATCGGCGAGTTCGGGTACGACGCCGGCTCGCAGCTCATCGCCCCCGACGGGTTCTGGTTCGGCGGGTGCGACATCGTGAGCGAGTTCGCGCGACTGAACTCGCCGTTCTGGAAACGGCGCCAGAGCGACACGAAGCGGTTGTGCTCTTCGTCGTCGCTCTCCGAGACAGAGCTGTAGCGCGACATCGCGGCGAGCGCCGCCGTGCCCTTCTTCACCCACCGACGCCGACGCACCTGCGCCATCAGGCGGTCCGTCATGAAGTGCTGCAGCTTCTCGCGCTTCTTGAAGTCCGTCTTGCCCGTTCGGATCTCCTGGAAGATCGAAAAGTTGCGCGCGTAGCACCATCCGTCGTGGTCCATCGAGAACAGGTGCTTCTTCTTCTTGTCCTTCCCAGTGTCCAGCACGTAATCATCCAGGTTGAACTTCTCGGGCGAAATCGTGATGCCGTTCACATCCGTCCACGGTGCGTAGTCGCCGTCCTTCAGGTTGTCTTTGTCCCACACGTGGCGCCGGCGCCCGGGCACCTTCAGCACGTTCAAACGCTGGTTCTCGTAGATCTGCGAGATCTCGATGTTCTTGAAGCTCGAGAACGCGCGCATGTTGTTCGACGGCGCGCAGTCGAACACGGTCTCGTAGATCTTCGTGTTCTGCTGCGAGATGCCCTTGATCGCGAGCCACGTGCTTTCAGACGTCGGGTCCGCCACCGAGTCGTCACTGTCCGCCAGACCAAGGTGTTCGCGGAACAGCTGCAGACGCAGCGCGCTCACGACCACACCGCGACGGTGCGCTGTGTCGTTCATGCGACCATCCTGGAACTGCATGTCCTCGATGATCACTGCAATCTCCGAGTCGCGGTCGCCCATCATGCTTCGGTCATTGATGTTCGCGCTGCCGAGAATCGCGTACATGTCGTCTGCGATCAGGAGCTTGCTGTGGATGTAGATCTGCTCCGTTGACACACACCCGTTCGGCATGATCCCGTACTTGCGCAGCCCGAAGAACGAGACGTAGTTCTCCGGGTTCGGAGTCACGTCTCGCAGCGCCGCGAACAGGCTGTGTCTGCCTCGACTGATCGTCGCGAACTGCCAGTGCATTACTGCGTGCAGGTTCGTCAGCTCCTCGCTTCGGATGTTGCCTTCGAACGCCGGGAGAAGAGGCATGACGACGTAGACGCGGAACACCTCGTTCGCGCTCACTGCGCGCTCGATTCGGTCCACGAGTGCCTGCAAGATGCGGTTGCTCACGACGCCGTTCCCGTTCACACCCGAGATGAAGAACTGGTTCTCGATGTACAGGAAATGCTTCGCCTTCGTGATGATGTCGATGTACGCTTCCTGAATGCTCGCCTCGGTCGGCACGCCGGCTGACCACATCGACACCGAGCGGCACACTTGCACGTTGCAGATCTTGGCGTTCGGGTGGAACACCTGCAGAATCGACTCGCCGCGCTGGGCTCGCAGAATCTCCGTGTCTCCTAGCGTCTCCGACAGCGGCGGACCAGCTTGCCGCAGTGGAAGGTCCGAACCGAACGAGGCACCGCTGCCATTTCTCCACGGCAGTGTGAAGCCAGGCGAGAACGTCGTCGGAAGCGAGTTCGGCGCCATCACCTGGAACGGCTCGATCTCGCACGAGTCGTTGTGCGACAGCCGAAGCATCGTCGCCGGCACCGTCTGCAACGACGTGTCTGACGATGGGTACCGCAGCTTCCAGCCATTGAAGTCCATCGGCACGATGCACTTGGGCAGGAACTTGAACCGCCGCGACCGCAAGCAGATGCACCACCCTGTTCGCAGCTGGTAGTCGTTCTTCGAGCACACAAAGTTCCACCGCTGGATAAAGTGGTACGCGATGTCTTGCACGGGAGGACCGGAGACACTGCAGTGGACGTCGTGCCAGGGCATGCGCGGCTGCGATGCTCGATCGATCAGATCCTCGAACGGCTGGTTCACACGAACGAAGTCCTTGATGATCGGGTTCGAGTAGTCCTTCCCTGGCCACGTTTGCTCCTGCAGCTTGTCGCCGCCCGAGTCGCTCAGCGGGTGACCGCTGTGGTCGTATCGACCGAAGCACAAGTCGAGTCCTCCAACGAATGCCAGCGACTGGTCGATGCACACGATCTTCTCGTGGTGCGACCAGAATCCAAGACTCTGGATCTGGAAGATCGGGTCGCGTAGCACGCGGATGTTCGGGTGAACCAGCAGGCTGCGCTTACTGTAGCTGCTGTTCAGCGTCAGCGCCAACTTGACTTCGCGGTAGATCAGCACGTAGATCTTCACTCCCGCCTGTGCTTTCAGCAGCAGCAGGTTGCGCAGCTGTGTCTCGTTCGACTTCTTCTCGTCGTCACGCTCTTTATCAGGCAACTTGCGACCAGGTCGCAGGAGGAACACGTCCGGACAGACCCACCAGCCCGCGATCAAGATCTCGTACTTCGCGTTCGAGATCGCCTTGAACATCGCCTCGTACGTGTCCTCTCCGTCCACGTGCCACGCGACCGCGCTCGGCGGACCGGGAACCGCGGAGAACGAACCCTCCGACTCTGTACTCCCCTTGCTGTCGACGTCCGAGTTGTCCGAGTTGTCCGAGTTTTGGCGCGACTTGCCGACGGACTCCGCCACCTTCTTCGCCTCCTGCTCCGCAACGCTAGACATGCGACTCTTTGGAACCGCTTCGCCGAAGCTGCTGATGCGCGCAGGCGAGAACGAGTGGTATCGGTACTCGGTCTCTTGACGTTTGAGCTTCTGCAGTCTGCGCACGCATCGATACCAGTGGTCTCGCCGGACATGCGCGTGCCATAAACCCAGGTACGTGATGATGTAGTTTGCAGCAAGACCCGACGACGGCGCGACGATGCCTCCGATGAACAGGATCAGGATGTATCGGCCGAACGTCCCCCAGTCGACACGCGCAACCTTGATCGGGATCTCGCAGAAATGGTTCGCTGGGTGATACTGGAGCAAGTTCGTCCCCTGCAGCCCGTGGAGCGTGATATTGCCGATTCCTGATACATCGGACGTGTAGTTCGTCACGTGGAAGCGGTCGGTCGTCGGGTTGATCTTCTTGAACACGCCAACCGTCCGACCAGACCCAACAGTGTTCGTGATGATCCCCAGGTTGTACGCCATCTCGCTGCTCCGCCAGAAGTAGTTCGAGCTCGCCGCGTACGTGTTGTTCGTCGGAATCGCCAGCTGCGAAATGACTGCACCGGAGTCCGAGTCTTCCAAGCGTGCGTAGAGACCTGCACCTTCGGGCACCTCGAAGTAGTAGCCGCAGTACTGTTCGGTGCCTGAACCATCGCTATCCACCGATACTGCTGTCCAGTTCGAGAACTCGGGAATGGTCGAGAACGGCACCGAGTTAGACGCCGGCACACTGACGCTCTGGAAGTCGTACGCCTTGTCCGACATCTCCATGATGCCGTAGCACACCAGCGCCAGCGCGACGAACGCAGTCAGGCGCGTGTAGTAATGCCCCGTGTCGACCTCGATGAACCCGGCGTTGCTGCCCACGACGAGTCCGCTCGGCATCCACGACACGCCCTGGCGATAGCTCCCTTTCCTCGCAGCGAACGTCTTGTCGAAAAGAAATACTTCGCTCGGCTCGCGGTCCGAGCGATTCCTGTACGCGGCGAAGCACGACGGCTTGAGCACGACCCAGCGCCGAACGACACCCAACCGGTGGTCGAAGAACTTGTACACGAACGCGACGGCGAACACGATCGCCGCGAGACTGAAGATCCCGATGAACACGCCGGTGACGTCGATCTTGGACGTGATGCTGTCGCCCGAGTCGCTCACGAGCTGCTTGTGCGGCGTGAAGAACGTGCCGAGGTTCGTGATGATGATGAGGAAGATCGGGAAGATGAAGCCGACCACGGACGAGACGTACGCGATGCGCATCCACGTGCGGTACAGGTGCCGGTAGAGCGTCTCGATCGTGCGATTGAAGCACGTGTAGAGCGGCAGCTGGAACGGGCCGTTCATGCGCATGTGCACGTAGCCCTCCTTGAGGCTCGGGCCGTAGCGTGACATGGCGCGCGACGGCGACACCTCGAGGAACGCGAGCAGCGGCTCCGAGTTGCGCAGCTCGCGGTCCTTGAGCAGTGAGCGGATGTAGTGCTGCACGATGTGCACGTCGGCGACGCGGCGCTCGGCGCGCTTCTCGCGCCAGATCGTCCAGGGCAGCGAGACGCCGCGCAGCATCTTGTGTCGGTAGAGCAGCTGGTGCACAATGAGGTTGAGGTGCAGGCGCAGCAGCTGCTTCTGGCCAAAGTAGATCTCCCAGTCGGCCGTGCCCCACGTCACGCGGCCCACGAACACGCAGCAGGGCAGCACCCCCGTGCGCGTGACCGTGGCGCGCGAGACCTGGAAGGCGATCGAGTCCTCGAGCACCTCCTCCTCCAGCTCCTCGTCGTGCAGATCGTCGTCGTCGTCATTCATGATGGTCATCTCGCCGTCGTTCGGGTCGTCCAGGATGTCGCTCGCCGCGCACTCCTCCTCGAACTCGAGCTCGTCGCCGTCGCCGCCGCCGCCGCCGCCGCCTTCGTGGTCCTCCGCGACTGCGCCGCAGCCGCCGCCGCCGAGTCGCTGGGCGCCGCGCGCGCTGCTACCGACGCCGCTCGCCTGACTCTTGCTGCTGCTGACGCTGCTCACAGACTGTTCGCTCTTGTCGAACATCCCATGAACTGCCGCCCGCCCGCTGTCTGCTGGTGCGCCCACTCACTCGCCTGCTTGTCGCGTGAAGTAGCGCGTGCGGGCGTGAAAGGAGGTCGCTGGGGACTGGGACTCTCGGCAGAAGAAAGCGAACTGGACCGCCTCCTTCCTGCCACCGCCACCGCAGCCGCCGCCGGTGACAGATGCACAATCAGTCGTGTTACTTCAGGGCGTAACCTCACCATGACCCCGCATGTACGCTGCGGCATGCACGCACCTTTTTGACGGTTGGTCGCTTTGGCTGGCGCCTGCTTTGCCGCTGTGTATGTATGATGAGCGCGTCTGGCGGCTCGAGAGAAGGAGGAGACCTGGCGCTCACACGCGGCGCGCGATCGGCAGCGAGGGAAAGAAGAGCGGAAGACTGGAAGGGCAAAAATGTAAGCATACTGAAACCAAGTGAACAGACTGGCCTCCTTGTGACTCACTTTTTTTGAGACAGAAAAATCAAAAAGGACCTCGTTTTCGCGTTGATCACTCTGCTCGGCTCAACTTGAGCATTGCGCTGGAGCGCATGCATGCTTGCCATCCATGGCTCTCAATGTGAGAACCGTACTCTCCACAAGGTCTCATAGTCTCCATTTCACCGCCATCACCGCTGCCACCGCTACCACTGCAAACACCAGAAGCTGCAAAGCGGCCAAACGCGGATGCGCCACTTTCAAGTCGGGCTGAAAATCCGACGCGCCAATCTCGCTCTGTTTCCGTCGCTGTCATGCTCGACTCATCGTCGTCGTTGCCGCGAGCGAGCGAGCACGCATGTTCCTGCGCGAGAGGATAATCCGACATGCTCGCGCGTTGATTCTCTCTCCGCTCGCTCTCTCTGTCCGCCCTTCGTACGAGCCACATGCTCGATCATCGATCGTCTATCGTCCAAGGTCTCCAAGGTCGCCAAGGTCGCCGTGAATCACAATGGGAAAACGAGCCAGTGCGAAAGTGCAGTTCCGATCCCTGCCCGCTTCTGTGACGGTCACAAAAGCGGAGCACCACAGCTCTCCCACCACGCACACACAATCGCACACTCCACTCGGCGCCGCAACAGCAGGAGCCGCCGCCAGTCGCACGCGCTCACTCGCCGCCGCCCTCCCCATCCCTCTCTTCCTCCCGCTTGATCCGCTTGATCCGCTTGATCGTCGGTCGCCCATAACAGGAACCCGCACCGCAGCAGCACCAGCAGCCATGGCTTTCAACTCGCTGCCGCCCGTGCGCGAGTCCGTGGCGGCGGCGTACGAGCACGACCGCGACACGTTCGACGCCTCGGCGTTCGACCGCGAGACCTTCGACGCCGGCGTCGGCGGCGCCTATGCGCAGCGCGACACGACGATTCTCGGCGCGAGCTTCTCCATGGGCAGCGGCGGCAACGGGCTGCGCCTCGAGCCCATCAAACCCGCGGGCAGCGGCGGCATCGAGTTCGGCGGCACGCGCAGCCGTCGCTCGTCGCAGGACGAGATCCGCGCGCTGCTCGACCGCACGAACGCCGCGCTCGACAAGATCGTGCGCATCCGCGAGTCCATGGAGCCCTTCGTGGACTTCAAGCAGTTCGAGAAGCCGCCGCGCGCCTCCAGCTCGGCGTCGTCGCACCGCTTCTCGCGCCTCAGCTCCAACCCGGTCATCCTCGACCAGACGCGCACCACGTCCGCGTCCAGCTACGGCAGCACGTCCGTGTCGTCGATCTCCGACGACCCGCTCGGCCGCTCCACCAACTCGACGCACTCGTCGTCGTCGTCGTCGCTCGGGGAGGACGACGCGGCGGAAACTGCGCGCAACGCGCCGCGCCAGTCGCCAGCGCAGCCGCCGCAGGCCGCCGCAGCAGCAACAGCACCAGAGACCCACGACGCCGACGACGATGACGACGAAGAGGAGCGCGAGTCCGGGAACGACACGTTCGACGACAGCGACAGCTCGCTCTCCGGGATGTCGACGCCGGACGTGTCACCGCTCAAGGAGGCGCGCCTCGAGCGCCTCAAGACGATCGAGATCGCGTTCCACGAGGGGCTCCCGAAGGAGTTCTTCCAGGTGCTCTGCCGCTTCCTCTTCTCGACGATCGAGATCAAGACGCGCCACTCGCGGTTCAACTTCTACAAGGACACGTTCACGGGCAGCGACGCGATCAAGGAGATGGTGCTGAACGGCTTCGCCGAGGACCAGCCCATGGCACTGCGCCTCGGCAGCGTGCTCGTGCGCCTCGGGTACATCGAGCACGTCTCGCGCACGGACGACCAGCTGCACAGCTCCAAGGACAACTTTTACCGCTTCACCAAGGCGCTCGAGTACGACGACGGCGACTACCTCGCGGGCTCGCCCGGTGGCGCGCACTCACGCATGTCCATCACCGCGAGCAACTACCGCGAGTCGGTGCTGTCGCGCGAGTCGTCGGGCGTCGTGGACTACGACTTCTCGACCGCGTCGGACGAAGTGCACGCGCTCGTGACGGACGAGGTGCTGCAGATCTTCGCGCGCGTGCTGTTCAAGGTCTTTGAGCGCAAGAACAAACTGCTCTTCTACAAGGGCTTCGTCGGTTGCTTCCTCGGTGCCGAGGCCGTGAACGTGATCCGCGAGCTGCGCATCGCCGGCTCGCTCATCGACGCCGTGCTCGTGGGGCAGAGCCTGCTGGACGAGGGCATCATCGAGCCCATCGCGACGGCCATCACCACGTTCCAGGACAAGTATGTCTTCTACCGCCTCACCAAGGTCCGCGCGTAAGTGGTCGCGCGCACACACACACACGCGCACGCACGCGCGCGTGTACCCCGTTGTCGCTGTTTGTCGTCGCGCATATTTAACGGCGGCCCGCGAGCCGCGTCGTCTTGATCGACCACCTCCTCCTCCTCCCCACCTACAGAACACAATGTCAGGACTCGTTTGCCATGTTTGGTCTCTGTGTCGCCAGCAGGAGGTTGTCTATTGAACGGCGCTGCTTCAGTCAGTCACGCGCGGCCTAGTCGTCGAACTCGGGCAGCATCGAGGCGATGACCGCCTGCGAACCCTTGATGCAGTTGTCGTCTGACGACGTGGAGCTGAACTCCTCGCCGTCGCTGTGCGCCTTGCCGCCGGCGTGGTCGTACGACGCCGAGTCCAGCAGAAGGTGCGAGAACGAGTGACTGCGCTTCCGCGCCGAGCTCACCACCACCTCCAGACTCGCGTTGGCTTTCCGTCGCTCCATGCTCGCCTGATCCACCGGCAGCGGTGAGGTAAGCGAAGCTGGTGCTGTTGACTCGCTCACACCTGAACCGCAGTTCTCGGATGCGCACTCAGATGAACCACCTGCACCACTCGCGCTCTGTGAAGGCTGGGACTGCGGCTGATCTTGCTCTCGCTTGCGCCGACTCTCGCTGCTATCGGACTCATCGTTGCCCCTCGCCTTCAGCGCCAACGCCGCTGCCTCTCTTCTCGCTTTCGACGCGTAGCCGCGCTTGCGCATGCGCAGCTCCAACTCTTCCTCGATGCCGACCAAGTACCGGTGCATCGCGTTCACGAAACGGCGGCGATACGACACAGGGCTGATCACTGTCGGATCCCGGAACGTCAGCCCTGCCTTTGATGTCGACTCCATCTTCTTGAGAAAGTCGAATTGGTGCAGATAGTCAATCAGCCCGAACACGACCTCCCGCCGTTCTTCGTCGAAAAGCATGAGGATCGAGTAGTCGATCACGCCGGCGCGACAGAGGAACGCCGTGTCGTTCTGGATCGCCTGGTTGAGAACGTCCAGATCCGACTGGCTCACAGGAATCGGGATCCGCTCGGCCAAGTTACCGTCCAGCAGCACTGGGAGCTTCACGGACACGTGCGGATTGGACATCGAGCCCTGGAAACCGCCCGCGCCGCAGTGCTCCGCCTCATCATCGCTCTCGCTGTCACTGTCCGAGTGGTCGTACCGGCGCCGGAGAATCCCCTTGATATCGTACATCTGACCTGGCGAGCGCCCGAACGACAGGTTCTCCATCACCACGACGTACGTCGTCTGCTTGTGCAGCCGTCGATTCTGCGTCAGTTTGTACACGCCCAGGATCTTCGCCATCACAGTCGGACTCTGCAGCTCCAGCACGTGGGACATAAACTTGAAGTAGTGCGGCGCCATGTGGAGGAACATGTTGAACTCCGTGAGCGAGATCCCCTTCAGCACATACCGCTTGTCGTGCGTCTGCCAATACCAAAATGCACAAGTTAGTCAGGCGTACGCATACGTGGCGACAACAACATCCCCAGTAACACTGCAAGAACGCACCATGGAAAAGAACGCGCCGGATTTGCCTCCGGTGGCGTCCCAGCGTCTGCTCTCTGCGATCGAGTTCAGAAACTGCAGGTTGCCCGGCTCGGTCAGTGCGCGCATCGCGTGGAACTGCGCCGCGAAGAACGTCACGCAGCGGATCGAGTGAGTACTGCTGCCAGACTCGTAGGAGAACTTCATGTCTGTGTGCTGGACGTCGTTCGAGCGCAGCTTGTTCAAGTACAGGTCCGTTTTCCTCTTCGAAAGCCGCGTCGAGAGGAACGAGTCGTTCTCCGTGCCAGGGTCGACCTTCCTGAACGAGTTTCGCTCCTCCGCCGTCAGCTCCTTCGAGACGTTCAGCGCATTTGTAAAGTGGCTTTCCAGCTCCTCCACGTACGCCTTGGAACAGAGTGTAAAGCCGATCAGCGCTCCGAGATCCTTCTCGTGCACCTTGATGACGAAGTCGTTCACGCCGCTCGGAAGCTCGAAGTGGCCTTCCAGCAGCGCGTTCGGGATCTCCACGTACGGCTTGATACGAATCGGTTCTGACCCGGACAACGCGCTCGATAACGTCGCCGAGATCCGAACACTGCTCGGATCCGCCGCGGACGACCGCCTTCCCGTCTTCGTGTCTAGGTACGACTTGGACAAGCTTGATTTTTCAGGGCCAGCTCGACTCCCAGACGACTGCAGGCTCTCGGTGCGACTGGAGACGCTCGCGGCTTTGCTCGGTGGTGGCTGTGACTGCTTCTGGTAATCCTTCGGTTCGACGAACCAGTCTTCTGGTATCCGCCGCGTTGCCGGTGACTCGACGATCACCTTCTTGATCGTCGCTTGTGCTGGTGGCGGCGCGAACGACAACGTACGCTCGTTCAGCCGCCGTGCTAATAAATACAAGTCTCGCGAGAGACGATTGCAGCTGAGCACGTTCGCGTGCTCCTGCTCGAGCGTGACACACACTGCATCCTCGAAAGCGCGTAGAGACTGCGCCACTTCGAGGCGTAGCTGGGCGATGTCTTTCGTCGGCACCCCCGCCACTGCTGATGAAAGCAACTGTTCCGCCGCCTCGAGGTTCTCCTCCAAAATGTCGATGTTGCTGTTCACGAACGTCTCGACGGTCCCGATCATCTTCCGAATGTCCTTCCGGAAGCGCTCGAAGTAGTCGAACCGGCGCAGGCGGTCCGTGTCGAACCGCGAGTGCATTGTCGCCGACAGCAGCTTGTACGGCCGCCACGCGCGCCGCCGCGTCTTCTTCGTGACCACTGCGCCGGCACCGCCACCTGCGACGACACGATGTACACCTCCACCGCCGTTCCCAAAGTACCCGGACGTCTCGTCGTCAAAGTCGATCGACGCGTGCTGCATCCGGCGAAACGTGCGGCTGCGCACACTCACGTTGCCCTCGGACTCGTCCCCTGCGAAGAACGACGCGCGGCTGCGCACGATGAGCTCGCTGATCGCAGACAGCCAGGACGCGCGCGTGGCGGCGTCGACAGCGTTCAGCCGCAGCTGCCGCTCGCGGTTCATCACGAGGAACTGGAACTGTTGCGGATTCGACGATTCCTCGATGGTCACGGACGTGTGGCGGTCGATGACCTCCTCGGTTATCAGCACGAGCGACGCGCGGTCGCGGAGACACACGAGGCTGCTGCGGTCGAGCCGCAACAGGAAGTACCGGAGCTTCCAGCTGCGCGAGAACGTGCCGCGCTGGCCGAGCCAGCCCTCGAGCTGGATGTCCTCGGACGAGTACTCGACCTTGTTGAAGTTCGAGAGCCGCGGTGTCGAGCGGAAGTGGAAATGCGCGAGCACCGAGTCGCGGTACACGCGGTAGAAGCGCTTCGGCGTCGCCGCGGGCACTGTCATCACCACCAAGAGATCTCATGAGCTCATGACCCCTCCCCATCATCACCATCAACGCACGCAACAGCTCACAGCTCGTCGCACCTGCGTCAGACTGGGCGCGCGCGCTCGACTCGGCGTCGCTCTCGCTGCTGCTACTGCTGCTACTGCGGCTCCGGCTGCTGCTGACGGCGTCGTCGAGCGCGTGGTGGCGCGCGGCGGCGGGCGGCGGCGGCTTCCTGACGCGCGTGCGGATCCAGCGGCGGCGGCGCACGAAGTGGTACGCCTCGCGCTTGACCTTGCTCGTCCCCTCGGCGAGCCGCCGGTTGATGCGCGCGAGCGTGGAGCCGTAGCACCAGCCCTCCTCGTCGCACTGCGTGTACTCGACGTCCGGCAGCCACTCGTGGCTCCACATCCACTCGGCGCTCGGCAGCACGCCGATCTCGGCGCCGGCGGCCGCCGCGGCGGCAGCGTTCAGGCGGTCATCGCGCGCGCCGAGGCCCCGCCCCGCCGCCGTAAGCGCCGGGAACGCGTTGCCGCTGCGGTCGCAGAAGCGCTCGAAGCCCCAACCGTGGAACGGCTGCAGCGTCTGCACCTCGAAGACCTCCTCCTCCACGGACTCCATGGCGGGCCGCAGACCCCGGGCGATTGTCGCGTAGCGTATGCGGAGGCGAGCTCGGGTCTTCAGCGAGAGCTTGGTGCTGCGGCGGCTGTGCTGCTGTTTGACCTTGTGCTTGTGCTCTGTCTTTCTAGGTGAGCGCTTTTGGGTTTTAGACTGGCAATTTGTAGAGTAGTCAAAGTCAGGCATTTTAAACTTGGAATTTGTAGAGTAGTCAAAGTTGAGCGAGGCGTTAGTCAGAAATCGTGAGTGGACGATCTCAAGAGGACTAAACACCACCTGTCTCTCGATAAACTCTATGGTGTCGTGTATGCACTCGCTCGAACGCGCTTGTTCACTGCGTGCGTGCGTGCTCCCTGCACACCCCTGCAGCGAAGCCCGTCGTCTCGCTCGCTCTCAAACCCAAGAAACCCAGAGCCATCACGATCGTGTCCTCGCTCGTTAATTTGCTCGCCAGACCGGCAGTCGTTCGTCTTCAGCGAAAAGCGCCGTCGTCCAGTTGTCCGCAGACACCTGGAACGTGCTTGAACGGGTCTGTCGACAAGCCTGTCACGCTCGAAGCGCTTGCGACGTCGAACAGCGACACCTGCTCCAGGCACGCAGGCAGACTGGGACGTTAGTACACTCCACGACAAAAGAAATCGCACACACACATTAGTTCCCATAACTTTGTCAAAATTTGGAATTTTCGAGTGCTGTTTGGGTATGTAGCTCGCCTTGAACAGGCGAATCGTATGCACATCTCATCATACTCAAATAC
>JAASGU010000692.1:0-14124 GCA_023334365.1 Globisporangium acanthophoron
CGGCGGCGCTCTTCAGGTAGCACACCGGCTGACCCGGCGCGCTGTTGATGTACGTGTACGCCTTGCAGCCCGCGGTCTTGGCACACTCGTCGCAGCAGAGCGACGGCAGGCTCACGTACACGGTCTTGATGTCGTTGCCGTCGAAGTCCATGTTCGTGAGCTGCGCCGAGCACTTGGCGGGCGGCAGGATGCACTGGTAGAAACCAATGTTCCACGGCTGGCAGTACTGGCCGGTCGGGCAGCAGGTCGTGCCGGCGTTGGATCCACAAGACCCGAATGGCGCTGTTGTGCAAACGCCGGTGGGAAGCGGAGTCGGAGTCGAAGTTGGGGGAACTGAGATTGGAGGAGCCGAGGTCGGAGGCGGCAAGGTCGTGCGGGTGTTCACAAGTCCCGACACTGCACCAACAAGAGGGCGACGGTCGCTCGCGTTGCCGCTCTTCAGGTAGCACGCAGGCGATCCCGGAGCGCTGTTGATGAACGTGTAGCTCGTGCAGCCCGCGGTCTTCGCGCACTCGTCGCAGCACGCCTCGGGCTGAATGCCGAACACTGCCTTGCTGTTGTTACCGTAGAAGTCGATGTTGGTGAACTGCTGCGAGCACTTGGCAGGCGGCGCGATGCACTGGAAGAACCCTGCGTCCCACGGCTGGCAGTACTGACCTGTGGGACAGCACGTGGTGCTGACGTTGGAGCCGCACGAGCCGTACTGTGGTGTGGGGCAGCTGAACGCGGCGACGATGGAGGCCGAGGATGCGAGCATTGCGACAGCGGCTGTGAACGTGACCAGGTTCTGGAGCAGAGCGCTGGAGGAAGTCGGCTTCATGTGTCGTGGGTGATCCGTGGATCAGCGAGTGAGCGGGAGTGGTGTCTGGTGGGCTTGTGTCCGAGGCTGCAGTTTGCGCCGTTCGTGGTAAACCGAGGAATGAAGAGGAACACGTTCGACTCTAGGAGATCGACGGTGTGCTCGCTGGAGTTTGCTGCTTGATTTCTCCTGTTGTGGCTTGGAGGACGTCTCCCGACTCGAAGAGAACTCGAGTGATGAGAGAGACTCAAGTGCCCAAGGCGGCACACACGCGTGATGTTTGTGCTGTCAGTCAGAGACAACGAGGTCGCGTGAAGGAGTTGCGTGCAGGCTGTCTGTGATCAAGTTTGCTTGTCAGCTATGGATGCTGGCCATGCCGTTGACAACTTATCAGTCGTGGAGACTGGAAGCGAGAGTCTCGGATGGAAGTCAAACGGAAGCGGTAGAGGAGAGAGTTGAAAGCTTGCCAGAGATCAGAGGTAGGTGCTTTGCCACCCCGTCAGAGTCATGTAGAGTGCCAGAGATCAGCGACACCATAGTGCGACTCGCCTCCGAAGCAAGGTCTCTCGCAGAGGTTTGGTCAAAGGCGAGGACTCTCGCACTCTTTGCCACTCATTGCGAGGCAACAGATGTGAGTGCGTCACGGAATTGTCTTGCTGCTCAAGAGTCCGAAGCGACGCGCCTCTGTCTTGCTCCTTGCGAGCTCTTGTTCGCTCACCGCTCTTGCTCCATCCTGGCAAGCGCCGCGGACGCGAGACAGTCGCGATGGAGGAAGAGCAGCAGCTGTCTTTCATCCTCGAGTGGTACGACCCGCAGTCCGACCAGCTCAAGCCCTACATCTTGCACTACCATGGTGACAACACGGTCGAGATGGTGCGTTCGCGAACGAGAGAGAAGCACGATAGCTTTGCGCGCTTGACGAACACTAGTTTATCACACGAACGAGTGAACTTTGCCTTGCAGATCGAGCGACACACGAAGCGCATCTTCCTCAAGCGGATCCGCATCCCCACCGTGACGCTGGATGCTCTCGTACCCGGAGGATCGATCACCGTGTACTCGCGACAGCTCACGGTCGTCGATGCCGCGAATGAGTACACCAAGCAAATCGTGCGGAAGCGCGCGAACAAGGCGCTCTTCGTCGTGCGTCCGGGCGGATACGCGCACATGGGCAAAGTGATCCAGGCGATCGAGGCAAGCGGGCTGGTGCTGCTCAACACCGTCATGGTGCAGCTCGAGCGGCCGCATGTGAATGCATTGGCGATGCACTGCGCTAACACCGACACCTTGGACGACACGCTTCGAGACGTATCCGTGCTCGTGGAGGTGAAGCAGTCGACACCGAGTGTGCTCGAAGGTGCGCTGAGTCGTCTCGAAGCTGCGCGCGTGAAGCAGTTCGTGCTCGTGGGAGAAATCGGGCTGCACGAGCTCTACGGTGGCGTGAAGGCACCTCCTGCAACGACAGCCGTGTTCGACAACTGCTCGGTGTGTCTGCTGCGACCGCGGATGGTCCGCGACGGTCGCGTCGGCTTCATCCTCGACGCCATCCTGAGCGCAGGTTTCGAGATCTCGGCACTCAAGATGATGCACTTGGAGATGAACGGCGCCGACGAGTTCTTCCGAGTCTACAAGGGGATCGTGCGGCAGTACCATGTACGATCTGGACATGGGAGAGCATGGCTGATGCATGGCGTGGTAGTCCTAAAAGCTACGGTTGTGTGTGCAGGAGGTGCTCAAGAACATGTGCTCCGGACCGTGCATCGCGCTCGAGGTCCGCGGCGAGGACGTCGTGCGCCGCTTCCGCGAGTTCTGCGGCCCGTTTGACGTGGAGATCGCGCGCGCGCTGCGCCCCAAGTCTCTGCGCGCGACGCTCGGCAGGTCGGACATACTCAACGCTGTGCACTGCACCGACTGCCCCGAGGACGGAGTGCTCGAGAGCCAATTCATCTTCCGCGCGCTCGCCTCGAACCACTAGATCACATGGACCCAACTGCATCTCAAACGAAGGATCGACATCATCAACACGCACAGGTGATCCGGAAGCGAAGAAGCGAGTGCGTCTATTGTCCATTCTCAGTCTCGACGACGAGCTTAGCCGCAGCCCGAGTCCGTGGCTTCGTAGGCGAACTCGACGACCTTGCCGTCCTTCGTGCGTCGGAAGCGCGTCTCGACCGGGTCGAAGCCGCGCTCCGGGGCGTCGTACACCGCCCACGACGGCGTCGGCGCCATGTAGTCCTCCGCCGTGAACTCCGTGCCGTCCTCGTAGTACTTCTGCACGAGCTCGTGGAACTTTTCGTAGTCGATCCACGTGTGCCACTGGCCCTCGATGCAGAACTTCTTCTTCGCCAGCAGCACGCACGTCGAGTGCGCGTGCTCCGTCGCAAGTCCGTACGACCCGCTCACGCGCTCGCACAGCGCCGCGCAAAAGTCGCGCACCTCGTCGTGCCACGGCACGTTCTTCATCGTGAGGTCCGAGCCGTCCGACTTGCCGCAGTACGTCACCGCCTTGACCTCGATGAAGTCCGGCTGGCCGATGTTGATCAGCTCCGCGTAGTTGTCCAGCTCGTCCATGTTGTACGACTTGACGAGCGTCAGGCGGTACACTGTGCGCTGCCCCTTGCGCTTGAGCTGCTCGAGACACGCCAGGAAGCGCTCCCAGAAGTCCTTGAACAGCGGACGGTCCACCGCCTGCAGCGCGTCCTTCGTCGCCGCGTCCACGCTCACGTACAGCTGCGTGATCGGCTCGAGCGCCGCAATCTTCTCCGGGAACTGCGCGTTCGTCACGAGGAACGACGAGATGCGACGCTTGTGCAACTCGCGGCAGAACTCGTTGATGTGCGGGTACATGATCGGCTCGCCCACGAGCGACAGCGCGCAGTGACGCACCGTGAACGCTTCCTCCCAGCGGGTCTGGATCAGACCGGGCAGGCCCTTGAGCTCCTTGATCATGTTCTGGTGGCGCTCGATCGAGCCCTTCACGAGCACCTCGGCGTCGTCGGTCTTCCAGCGCCAGACGCGCCCCACCGGGTTCTTGTGGTGGCGCCAGCAGAACACGCACTTGTTCGCGCACGCGAGGCTCGGCGTCGTCTCCATGCACTGGTAACTCGTGATGCCGTAGAACGTGTGCTTGTAGCACCCGCCGCGACCGCGCAGCTGGTGCTTCGTCCAGCGGCACAACTTCACGGCGCTGTGTGTGCCGATGATCTTGTAGCCCTCCTTCAGGAGCGCCTTGCGCTGCATCGGCGTCACCATCTCGCGCGAGAGGTTCGCAGCCTCCGACTCCTTCATCGACTTGCCGAGGTCCTCCACGTCCACCATCCCACCGCTGTCGGCGTCGTTCTTCTGGCTCTTCTTCGTCGCCGCGCTCGCAACGTCATCGTCGTCGCCGTCGTCGTCGTCTGAGAACTCGCCAGTCAGCACCTTCTCGTTCATGAAGTCCTCCTCGTTAAGCTCCACGGCCTCGCCGTTCTCGACCTCGAGCTGCTGCTGCTGGGCTTTCTTCTGACGCCGGAACTCCTTCTGCGACAGCCACTGCTTGCCCTCGGTCTTTTGCGCCTTCTGCACCTCGGCCTCCGAGCTGAACTCGCACATCGCCGCCACGACGTTGTCCGCCCACTGCTCGAACTGGTGGGACTGGTCGACGTTGTCGTCGCCGAGCCCGAGCGGACAGAGCACCGGCGAGCCCAGGTCACTGAGCTCGCGGTCGAGGTTCTTGGCCGCTGTGCCGTAGAACTCGTCATACTCGGCGTTGCCGAGCCCGAAGACCGCGTGCACAGTCTTCTGCAGCCAGGTCTTGGACACGCGGAAGTCGAGCGCCATGTCGTTGATCCAGTTGCAGAAGACGCGCGCGTCCTGCGGCGGCGCGCCGCCCGTCCACGTCGAGAGGATGGCGATCACGATCGCCTCGTGCTCCAGGTTGTCCTGGTCGTAGTCCTTCATGCTCACGACGCTCGTCTGGAAGTGGAAGCCCGCGATGTTGAGCGCGAAGATCTTCTTCTCGAGCTCCTCGGCCATGCCTGCGCGGGTTGTTGTCCATTCATCCGCTTCCTCGTCAGTCGCACGCTCGTCACACATGCAAATTCACACTACAACTCGTACGCTTTGCTGCGCCCGTCTGAGTGCCGAACAGGATGCGCACGGGCACCGGCAGCGGCGCATTCGCCGACTTGGCAGCTGCGCGCGTTCCTCTCTTCACTGGAAAACTGCGCTTCGGCGGCGCAATTTGAGCCTTCGGCGGCTGCGGGAGCGCGCTGCGCTGCGCCGTCAGGTAGTAGGCGACACCCAGCGCCAGCGTCGCCGTCAGCAGCGCGCTGACGCTCGCAGCCGCCGCCGGCGAGAGTCCGATCACGCGCACCATCTCGATGGAGGCCAGTTGATTTCTGGAGGTCTAGTGGTTCAACGAGAACCACCAAAATCACCGATACCTGCCTTTTGTCACTACGCAATGTATGAGTGAAGTGTAACCACTGGTTGATACCGCAGTATCAAACATAAATGGTATCGGAATCTATAAAAAAAAGTGAAACGACGCATCATGTAGTAGTTTTTTTGAGAATCGTACTCAACATAAGGATTTTTTATGTTTTAAGTATCTGAAAGTGGAAAGCAGTTATTTTCAAGTTGAAATGGAATCGAGCTTCAATTCAATCTAGCCTTATGAATTGCAACCATGAATTGCATTGTGAAATGAATCACCCCCTCCATCAAAGCAAGCGCAGCCGCCCACTTTTTCGAGCCCCAGCGTCCAGCAAGCAGACAGCACCAGGCAGCAGAGCAGCAGCACCATGAGCAGCAAGGGAACGTCGCTGTGGCGCGTGGCGGGCATGTCGTACCTGCAGTACGTCAACAAGTCGGCGGGCGTTGTGCGCGAGGCGCTCAAGGAGCCGGTGAAGAGCAAGCTGGCGGCGCGCTCGGATGTCAACTTCGCGGGCTTCAAGTGGGCTGACGGCGAGCGTGGCAAGCGCGGTGCGTGCGTGTGCTGCTGGGCGGCGGATCTTGCGCTTTGTATGGGGAACATGAGTGCAGCACTCACTCTGTGTGTGTGTGTGTGTGTGTGTGTGGCCCAACAGTCCAGATCGACTCGATCAAGAAGGCGGCCGAGGTGTTCCAGAAGGCGTAGAGTGGCGGCCAGTGACGCTCGCGTGGTCACTCGGCTGCCCGCGTCGTCCACGCTCTGCCTCGGCGACGAGCAGGAGGCAGCAGCTCGTTCTCCATCACGGTCGAGCAAGCAAGCGGGGACGAGCGCAGGTGGCGGTGAGCCGAGTAAATGAACGATATATTGATACGGTTTGCCCTGTCGGACTGGATGGTGTCACGTGCGGTAGGTGGGTGGGGAGTGGCTGCGCTGGTGCCTTCGCAAGCAGCTCAAGCGCCGACGTGGCGGTTCTCTCCTCTATGCCGGAGCGTCACGCGAACGCCCACGCGCAGTCTTGAAGCACACCCGCAGGCAGACGCTAGTGCAGCGCGACGTCGCCCTCCGAGCCGGGCATTGCGTACGGACCCCCGCCGCTGCGCTGATGCTTCTTGCGGTGGTACGAGTCGCGCACGAGGTGGTAGCCGATGAGCGGCGGGAGCACGACGACCGCGACCCCCGCGCCGGCGACCACGACGACTCCCGCGACGCCGAGCACTGCCGACTTGGTGACGAAGCGCAGCGGCGCCCAGCAGCCGTACTTGCGGCTCTTCGAGTGGTAGAACGCCAGCGGGATGCAGAGCGTCTCGTCGTGGCTGTCCCAGCTGCGCAGGCACGACCAGCAGAACTCCTGGTCGCACTGGAAGCACTTCATGTGCGAGCACCCGCCCTGCTTCTCGATGTCCGACTTGCAGTTCGGGCACGCGCGCACGTTGTGGTGGCGCTTCCACTTGCCGTAGCGCTTATCCACGCGCCGGCAGAGCCGCGTGCGGTGGTACGCGCCGCCGCAGCGCATGCACGACTCGACGGCGCACTCACCGCACTTGACCTTGCGCTGCACGCTGAACGGCGGCTCGTCGAGCGCGGCGCAGCAGCCGGCGCGCGGACAGAAGCGCACGCCGAGCCGCTGGTTCTTGAGGAAGCTCTGGTACTTGGCGAACGTCTCCGGCGACGCGAACGCCTCGATGAGCTCCGGCGCCAGCGCGCGCGTGCAGTGCGCCGCCGGGCACACGAGCCGCCGGCTCGACACCTCCCCATCCTGGATCTTCAGCTCCACGTACCACTGCATGCACGTCGAGCAGAACGACGTGCTGCAGTCGAGGCACACGTGCGCCTGCAGCGCGTCCATCTTGTCGAAGCAGATCTGGCACTCGCGCTGCTGCGCCGTGTCGAATGCGTCGAGCAGCTCGGTGCGGCTCGCGAGCGTCGTCATCGTCCCCATCGTAGCGCCAGCAGCAGCAGTTGCGGGCGCAGTCGACGCCAGCGGCAGCAGCCAGTTGCCGTTGCTGCTGCGCGGCTCGTGCTCGACCTCCGCGGTCGACGCCTCGTAGAGAATGACGGTCGGTCGGTCGGACTGGCGCGTGATGGAGGCGCGCACGTCCTGCGCGCTTTGTCGAACGGGGCTGGGTGACCGCAGCTGCTCCTCGAAGAGCTCGAGCATCACGTTCTCTTGCAGCAGCCGGACGGGCCGCGTCACGCGCCGGTTCGCGTTGGAGGAAGAGCCGGTGGGCGTCTCGAGCGCTGACGAGGCTGACGCCGCGGCCGCCACATCCGCCAGCAGCAGCGCGTGCGCGTCGCCGGCGCCGCTGCTGCTGCTGTGGCGCGCGCCGCTCGCCTTCTTCCCGCAGCTGCTGCCGCTGCCGAACGTTGCGCAGCGCTTCATCATCTTCCGCCGGGTAGCGACTCTACTGCTGCTACCGACGGGGCGCAAGCGAGAGAGGAAATGAGCAATGCGCTCTCTGTTTCTCGAGTGCGCCTCATCATGATCGGTAACTGACCAATTTCTTCCGAGAAATGACTTGAAGTTTGTATGCGAATGAGTTTCTTCAGTGCCGTCAAGCAGTTGCAATGTAATGCGCTCTCTGGCAGCAACCCCTCCACGCGAGAGACCGATACCGCATGGATACTTGTGTGTGTGTGTGTGTGCTAGCATCTCGCCAGGACAGTCTCGCACGGACCTCATCGGTCGTATCAAAGCTGCTGTCTTGAGTATCAATATGAGGTCACTACCGCTTCCTGGGGCTCGCCGCCGCTCGAGTCCCCCGATCCGACCACGACAACCGCTTTGCTCATCGCCTGAAGCGAATCCGCCGACCGCCGCCGCTCCAGCAAGAGCTTCACGGGCGGATTCGTCGCCGGCGCGTGCTCGGCGTGGTTGTTCGTGGCGCGAGACTGAAGCGAGCTGCTTGAAGTGTTGAGAGACGGCGACTTGGCGGACGTGCGTCGTGAGGGAGACGGTGGCGAGGCGGACGACGATAGGTGCTTTGTTGGCTTTGGACACACGAGCAACCCGGTCATTGCACACATGCGCGAGACGCCAGCTGGCCGGTTAGCTGAATACACACACACCACACCACATGCGCACGCACGGAGCTGTCGACTGGACCCACACAAGCCCTTACCGGCTGCAGCACCAGCGTGATCTTGGTCGGCGTCCCACTGGAGGCTGCCTTGGTCGGTGTCGACGATGTTGCGGTTCTTCCGGATCTACAGCACCGCAAACAGGAAGCATCTATCCGATCTCAACACTCGCATTGCGCACTAGCCGAACGAGCATCGGACGGCGCGAACGAAAGAACTCACTCACCGTCTGACTTTGTCGCTCAAGGAGCTCGCGCTAGTTGATCCTGATCCTGTCGATGGTCCCGCGTCGTTCTTCGCCGCCTGCGACTCGCGCTTCTTCCTGTCGTTCTGCTCACAGAATCGAACCACACGTGTCCGCACCGACTCGGTTCAGCTCTCAGCAGCAGGTGTCGACCACGCAACAACGCACAGCTCCCACCCACCTTCTCGACCATTTCCTCAAAGCTCTTGGCATCCGAGCCGAACACCTCCGGACCGAACATCGCTGCGAGCACCAGCGCGGCGCCTCGGCGGTGGTACACTGTTACGCCGTCCGCACGCGTCTCGGTGCCCATCTCGTCCAGCGCGGCTCGCAGACTGAAGCCCAAGCCGAGTCCGTACACCTTCCCGAACGGCTCAGGAGAGCTCCTCGCGCCAGCAACCGCCTGCTGGAGTTGAAGCTGTGCGAGCAAGTCCAGCTTCACCACACCGTTCTCCTCGCAGAAGCGGAGCTCGTTCCCGCGCGCGTCGAACGCAGGGATCATGCGCGTCTTGTAACCGCAGCACCACACGATGGCGCTCGCGGACTCGTACGCCTTCGCTGTGAGGTTCTGGCACCCGTGCTGATTCACTTGGAAGAGCCGCACGCGCGTCTCCTTGCCGGCTTTCACGTCCTTGAACAGGTTCTTCGCGTCCTCGCGCAGTCCCGTGAACGTGTTGATGCAGCCGGAGCGATCGACGCGGCTGCTGTCAGCGCCGTCCGCTTCGGCGTCTTTCTTGGACGGGTAGTAGCACCGGATCGGCGTGCGGTGCAAGATCGTGATGTCTTTCGGCTTGAAGACAGCGAACGGATCTGTCCTGCTCGGCTTCCTCATGCTGTCGCATTTCCCCGCTGACGGAGTCGACGCTGTTGATGGCGTCAAAGGGTCGGAGACACCGACAGGGCTGATCACCACCGCCTTGAGCAGTGGGAGCATGCACTTCGACGGCGATTCAGCAGGAGATGACGGCGACGGCGCTGCTGGATCGGCTGCTGCTGGGTCGACTGGTTCCTCAGTTGGTAGCGGTTCAGGAGCTACGATCGTTGTATCTGGTGCTGCCTGGTGCGACTGCGCTAGCCCCAGAGTCGACTTCGCTGCCACTCCGTTCCCCCTCAGCGTCTTGCTGTTGAACTTGTTGAGAAGCATCCACGCGACCGAGAACGAGCTGTGCGAGCCGCCGACGATGCACACCTTCTTGTCCGGAGCGCGCAGCAAGTGCTCTCGAAGCGCTGTGAACCCGTCCTCTCGTAAACACATCTCAGAAGTGAAGAGCTTCGCCGCCAGCGCAGGGTCGTCGAGAGTCGGCAGCTCCTGGCGTCCGCCCATCGCCAACGCCAGGTGCTCCGTGTGCAGCACCACCGTCTCGCCCTGGCACTGTGTTTCGACGCGGATGACTCCGGTCTCGAGCACATCGAACTTGGTCGCGCTGGTATGCAGCAGGCACTTGCTCGTGTCGGCATGCCGCGCCACCTCCTTCAAGACTTCGCCTCCAACGTACTTGAGGAAGTTGCCCATCTCAACGAGCGACACTGGCGCGAGTCCGATCCGCTCCAGGCGCTGGGTGCTCTCGTGCTCACGGGCGTGCTCCAGAAACGTGTTCTTGATGGACTCGGGCGGGTCGAGGTCCGGTTTCTCGTCCAACACACTGCTGAGCAGGCTCTTGGCGAATGTGTTCGAGTTGATGAGGTAGCTGCCGAGATTGCCAGCGCCGAAAGTGCTCGCGCCTCCGTCATGGATGATCGCGACACCCTTCTGCTCCATGCCGCAGCGCTCGCTCAGCTCCAGGTCCTTCTGCGTGCCATGGAGCTGCGGGTTGAGCAGCCGCGGCAAGAAACCGGTGCGCGCTGCGCGGATGAACACGCCGATGCCAGCAGGGCCGCCGCCGATGATCACGAGTTTGTGGAGTCCGTTGTCATCGCTGGCGACCATCTCGATGGTGATGCCAGTTGACAAGTCTGCTCTTGCGGTCGAGGTTGAGCAGTGAGACGAGAGCTGCACTGAGGAGGAAGAAGGAACTGCGCCACACACACAGACATAGACACACATACACACACACATACACGCGACGTTGGAAGCAACTTAGCTGTAGCAGCAATTAGACGGACTATTTCGGGTGTCTTGTCTACTTTGGGTGCTTCGGTGGTGGAACACGAGGAGGGCGCAGCGGCGTCGAGTAGCTCGCGCGCAGCTCCGCGTCGCCGCCGAAAGGCGTTCGCAACGAGGAAGCGGCAGTCGACCGGACACTCGAGAGGCGTTCGCGGATACTTTGAACTCCTGCCGGTGTTGTATCGCCAGCCTGTCGTCGTTGTCCTGTCGCCAGGCGCGGAGTGGGTTGTCGTCTCCTGGAGCTCACCGCTTTGCGATGGCGCTACACAATACAAGACACGACGCATTAGTTCTCCGGACAATCGAAGGCGTGGCCACGTGGTGCTTCTCACTGTTTGGGACTCGAGTCGCGATGCGAGTCGTTCGCGAGACGAGCTCTCCCTGACTTCGAACATCGGCGTGTTGAGAATCCGCTCTACGGTTCCGGAATGCCATCGTGTCCCGAGGTGAAGCGTCAGTTCGTGAGTTTGTCCAGCAGTCCCTGCCCGCATGGCTCAGTCTTGCGTGGATCCGCACCTGGGGTCATGTGCGCGCCGAGAATCATCGGCGTCCCCTCGATCTCGCCCCACGTCATGATCGGAGTCGCATCGACGCCAGGCTCGATCAGCGGCGTCATCTGCACCAATTCGAACTCTTCTCGTCGTTCTGAAGGTGCTGCAGCTGTTGCTGCAGTTGTCGAAGCGTACTACACAGCCAACAGCATCATCCACATCGTCACGACACCGTAACGATAGCGCACAAGGAAGGCATTAGAGTGCACTCGCACCTGTTCATCCTTCGCCGACGGGAACCGCGAGTTCGCATAGACCGTCATCTTCCTCGCCTTAGCGGGCCGTCCAGATCTGCTGTTCCCGCCATTCTCGAGCAGAAGTGGAGTCGCCGCAGCAGCAGGATCCACCTGAACCCGAGTCAGTTTGCACCGACGCATTCTCGAGACCATCAATCGGCCCAGCAGCTCACGCACCCTGCAGATATCGCGCGTCTCGCTGAGCTCGGGAGGGAACAGCAGCGGGTTGCGAGCGCGGAACTTCCACGAGTCCGGCGCACTCGGGCGGTCGTCAATCAGTCCTGCGGGTGAGCAGCGTCAGCCTTCACTATGCATCGTTCTCGCCATGTTAACATCAGCAACCACACTTCCGCACCCTTCGGCGCGCACACCTCGTCGACCACCCGGCGCTGCTCTTTGGAGATCCACGAGCCGTCTGCGAGCAGGTGCAGCCGCGGGTCGCCCCTGGCTTCGTCCACGTCGAACGCCCAGTGGTAGCGCTTCCGGTGCTCCTCCACCGACTTCTCCTGCAGCACCAAGAACGACTCGTTGTCCTCCGATGTGTGCGTCGCCTGCCAGCGTCCACCACCGCCAGCAGCACCACCACCACCTCATTTAGCTTCCCTCTCGTTGGCTCAAACTCATAGCCGAGAGCACGCACCACGAAGCGGCTGAGCGTGAGCTCACTGGTGCCTTCTTCTGCTTCGTCGTTGCGCTCTTCGAGTTCCTCCCGAGCTTGTGGCTCCGCTGTCGCTGCTTCAGCTGTCTCCCGACGAACTGGCGTCGGCTCATCCCAGCCGGATCCCTCGCGCCTGCTGCGCACCGAGTCCACAGTCGCCGCCGTGCGTCGCAGCGCCGTCAAGGGCGACGCGGATCCCACACCATTGACGAGCTGGGAGGCGCACACGTGAGTCTCACTTGAACACCTAGCACAGAGATAGAGCCGGCGAGGCGCACCGCGTGCTGCTCGCGAAGAGCCGGAAGCTCCGGGAAGAAGTCGCGCTCGATGATCCGCTCGAGCTGCGCCACGTACACGTCCTCCTCCAGGACGCGCTTCCTGCTCATGGCGTACTTTCTTACTGAGAATGGTGACACAATGAAAAATTACGCCTCTGTGGCGTATATTGTTATTGTTATCGCACAAAACTACACGCTGGCAGTGGCGTCGAGACAGAACGGGTCGACCAAGCAGTGCACGATCTCGACCACTGCATCAAGCGTCAGATGCACGATCGTGACGTACATCATTCCGCTGGAACGCCGTGCTCACGAGCGAGATGGAGCAGTAGTTGGCAGCGATCACAGCGACACACAAGCGGTTGATCCAGCTCGAGGCGATAAGGCGGATGAGCTTGTGGATCTCGAACGACTGCAGCGCGATCTCAACGAGCGCCAGAAGCTCGTAGTAGCCGGCGCCGCAGCTGCTCTCGAGCACGCTGTTCCAATACGCCGCTCGCGCGCGCGCGCGCATTCTTGATCCATCTGCGCTAGCGTCAAAGAGATCGCTCGGACTCTTTGCCGACAGTGCTCGTTCGAGCCAGATTCGACTTCGCTGCTCGTAACAGCAGCTCACTCAGCTCGAAGCTGTGGAGAACGGCAGCCCCCCCCCACACACTCGCTGCGACGACGGCGTCAAAGGTAGCTCAGCACGTCGTGGTCGATCATGGCGAGCATAATGGCGACGAGACTGTCGTTCTTGATGTAGAGGTGGAGCTTCGCCATTCCAGCGGAGAAAGAGATACGTGAGTACGTCGTGCATCGGCATCGACGTTTGTGCAGCCGCTGCCAGTGCTACCGTATCACGGGAACGCTGCATGCGGATGGTCCTTCTCGGTTTCCCGCCGTCGCTGTCGTGATCGGATGAAAACACTGGTCGCAGCAAAATGCGGCGCGCTGGACGATGTGTCCTGAGCGCCATCCAAGCACGTTGGAGGCGACACCCTGGAGGTCGTCGTCACCTCCGAACCGATCGCCTGCCTGAACGCTAATCTTACATGAAGCAATGCGCCTCAAGCCCTCGAAGCTCGCCATCTCTCGCGGCGAGGGCTTTCGATAGGGACACCAAGGATTGATTCTCCATATCTCTTACCTGCAACACTTGCATGCATCTCTCAAGCCGAACGGTCGATCCACTCGACCGCCATGCCGCATGTCATGCGTGCCTGGATCAAGCGAGCAGCGCTCGAGGGGCGCAGCAGCAGGAAGCAGCAGATGCCGAAGTCAGGTGCCAACCGCGGAAAAGTTGGCTGGAAACTCGATTCCCAACGGCGAAAAAACTCTTGACTTGCAAGAGGCGAGACAGCCTCCAGAATCCACCACCCGGTTGGAGCGCGCAACTCGAACGCCGGAGCGCTTGAAGCCTACTGCGCTGCCGGCTGGCAGGTGACGACGACGAGCTGGAGACGAAGACGACTCGCCTGCAATCTTTGGGTGAAGCGATTTTTCGCGACGACAAGAGGGCGACTGTCGCAAACGTTGCGGCTCTTTTTCGTCGCGCCTCTGCTTCAAACTTCAAGTGGAGGAGGGATTGGAGGTCTCTGATGTTCGAGACCTCTCGAAGATCAATTCCCGGAGCTCACTCTCGCTTTCGCGTCCTCCAGCACAAGCTCCATCCAAGCTCTCCTACGACCTCAAGCTTAAGCGGACCGATCATGATCGCCACCACCGCCCGATTCGCTGCCTTCGCCGCGATCCTCCTTGCGTCCGCGAACGCGCAGAC
>JAASGU010000693.1:0-14104 GCA_023334365.1 Globisporangium acanthophoron
CACCACCTCACTCGCGCTCTTCGCACACGCCGCCGCCACTACCAGCACACGCCAACAAGAGACACAAGAGGCAGCATGAGCCGCTTCGTGGACCCCGCCACCAAGGACATCATCGACCGCCTCTCGCGCTCCAGCATCTCCCACCACGAGCACGCGCTGGACGCCAAGGCGCGCGGTGGATATGACGCGGCCGACACGCCTCCGGCGCCGTACGCGGCTGGCACCGGGCCACTGGAGAAGTCGCTGCCGCTGCTGCAGGACGAGCCGCTCGGGCGCGGCCCGGCCGTGCGCGCGACCGACCGCCGCTGGCTCGGGCTCGTGCTGCACAGCGTCGTCGTGGGGGTGATCTCGACCGCGCTGCCGCTCACGGTCTTCCCGTTCCTGACCAACTATCTCAACATGGAGGGCACGCAGACGCTCTCAGCACGCACGCTGCTCGCGCTGCCCTGGACGCTCAAGCCCTTCATCTCAATCTTCACGGACTGCGTGCCGCTCATGTGCGGCAACCACCGCCGGCCGTACATCCTGCTCGGCTGGCTCGTGTGCGCGCTCGCGCTGCTCGCGATCCACTTCATCACCATCCCGGCGCCGTACTTCATCGACCGCAAGCTCGTGGGCACGCCGCTCGTCGAGCTCTCGCCGGAGCAGCAGGCGCGCAGCCTCAACCCGGACGCGCCGGCGCACGGCGGCGTCTACGTCCTGCTCATGTCGGTCGCCACGGTCGGCTACGTGCTCGCGGACGTGGCGGCCGACGCGCTCATCGTGGAGATCGCGAGCGCGCACTTCAGCGTTGTGGGCTTCAACCAGGACGACGTCTTCGCGCCGGCCGTGACCAAGTACCGGTACCTCGCGATGCTGCTGACGTTCCTGTACATGGGGGTGAGCATGAGCGGCTTCAACTACGGCGGCGACTTCGACTTCTCGCTCACGTACAACTCGATGATGCTGGTGCTCGGCGCGCTCTCGGCGCTGCCGATCCCGTTCCTCTGGTTCACGGTCGCGGAGGCGCGGCGCGAGCGCCGGTCGTTCCACAAGTGCTTCCAGGAGATCTGGGAGCTGTTCCACAACCGCGCGGTGAACAAGGTCATCCTCTTCCGGTTCCTCGGCGGCATCTTCGGCGGCGTGAGCTCGACCGCGGTGAACCCGGTGGCGTTCTACTGGGCGCACGTGCAGCCGCTGAACGACAACGTCGTGTCGTTCGTCGCGACGAGCGTCGTGCTCGGCGGCCTGAGCTACGCGAACAAGCGCGAGTGGAAGATCAACTACCGGCTGCTCATCATCGGTGCGAACGTCGTCGTGCTGTTCCTCGACTGCGGCGCGACGATGTTCACGATCTGGAACATCGTGCGCAGCCAGTGGTTCTGGATCGGGCTGCCGGTGATGGAGGCGATCCCGTCGGGTCTCGACTACGTCATCTTCACGGTCGTGCTCGGCGAGCTCGCGGACCCGGGCAAGGAAGCGATCATGAGCTCGCTCGTGACGGCCGTGTCATTCCTCGCGGGCCCGGTCGGGCTCATGCTGACCAAGTACGTCGACGCGCAGCTCGACATCTCGAACCAGGACCTGATGGTCGACACGACGCACGTGCGCGTCCACGCGACGCTCGCGTTCGCGTTCGCGTACGCGTGCCAGCTCATCTCGCTCGGGTGGCTGCTCGTGCTGCCACGCCACGCGAGCGAGGCGCGCGAGTGGAAGAAGCGCAGCGGCAACTCGACGCCGCGCGCCGTGGGGCTCATCGCGCTGCTCGCGGTGTCGTTCGCGTGGACCGTGGGCGTGCACATCATGTCGGTGTCGGCGCCGACGGCGTGCGAGCGGGTCGCGGGCGGGCGGGGCTGCTAGCTAGCTAGTAGCAGCTGCACGTCTTGCATGTGGATGTAGAGTAGGAGTAGGAGTAGGAGGACAGGGTATGGGAGGATTGGAGCGGAGCCAGGCGAGCAACGGAGAAGTTTGTTAGGAGTGAGTGTATCGACTGGCCGTAGAGGACTTGTGTTCGAGGATACGTCTCCTCCGTTTGAAGAGCAACCCCTGCTGCGCAAGCGACGCCATCGAGAACGCCTTGATGAACTCGTTGCCCGGCTTGCCCGCGACGCCGTTCTTGATGCAGCGGAGGTCGACGCAGAAGCCGATCTTGCCGAACACGTCGCTCGTGAAGTGCGCGATGACCGCCTTGATGTTCACCGGCTCGCCTCTCGACTCGTACACGTGCAGCGCGTGCTCAAGCGTCTTCGTACTCTCGCGCACAGTCGCGTACATGACGTCGCGCATCATCTGATCCGAGAGCATGTTGCTCGCGATCTTGTGGTGGAAGTACCAGGCGTCGCCGGCAGCGGCGAGGATGCCGTTGCCGAAGAACTCCTCCATAACCTTCACGCTGCCTTCGCTCCTTCACGTAGTGGTCGAAGTCCTTCTTGAGCACGTCCACGAGCAGCTCAGGTGGCGACACGATGATGAACGGCTCGCCGCTGATAACCGAGAGCTGCCACGGGCGCTCGAACGCTTCGCTCTGCTCCGTGAAGAAGTCGTACATGCGGTCAAGCGGCGCGCGATCTTTGACGCGCACGGCATCAGGCCTCGCGCGTGCTCTAGGGGAGAAAGAGACGAGAAAATCAAGGGAGGTGAGCTCATCCTCGCGACCGTCACGATCGGCTGCTTGTCGGCGGCGTCCAGCAGCGTCTGCAGCTCGGGCGTCGGTCCCGTGCGGAAGAGCACTTTGCCCGAAGCTGCGTCCTTGAACGCGAGGCTCGCAGACGTGGACGACTGGTCGTTCAAGCGCACGCGCGTGACGCCATCCGAAGCCGGCCGCACAGACCGCTGGTCGATGGCGACGAGCGGCGACTATGTGTAGAGGGAGGTTGAGGTCGAGTCAACTCGCTCATCTGAGCCTGACCAACAGGTATCTCAACCTGCCAGTCGGGCTCGGAAGCTCACCCCTTTGTGACGAAGAATTGCCTTGTGTCTTGAGTCTTTTCGCTATTGCCGATGATGCTCACAGAATGAGAGCAACTGAAGTGCTCCAGACGCGTCGACTTTGACTGCTCGATTGTTGGTGCACTTTAGTGACTTGGTGCACTTGAGTTGCGGCGCTTCCGGGATCGTTGAGTAGAACGCGGCAACCTGAACTGCAACTCGAACCCTCTCGTTTGTCTCGAACTAGTAGTGCCCGCCGATTCGCCTTCCTACGTCCAAGCAGGTGCACAGGCACTCGCACACCGCTAGGCTCGGCGCAGAACACTTGCAGTGACACGGGCACAGCTCGGAGCGTGAGAGCACACGGTAGTCTGCCATAGCTCTGCTCCACATGCCCTCGAGATGCTCGTGATTTTCATTCGGTACTGAGACCGATCGACTCGCACCAACGCGGACGCTGTTGTCTGCCTTGTCAGAGACATCACCTCCTGGTTCTTCGATTTCTTCAAGCTCCGGTCCGAGTCGTTGCTGCTCCCGAATATCGCGAACTCGCCATCCACGAACCAGGCCTGGTTGCAAAACAAAAGTGTGGCGTTAGTTAACACCGGCAAGCATGCATAACGACTATGTCAAGTTCACCTTTGTATGCACAGTCTTGTCGGGATCGTTTGCCGTGAGCAGGAGAACCCGCGGGTCTAAGTACCTGGGCTGCGAATCATGCTGTTTTGCCTGACGAGTGTCGACATACCCGATGACTGGGACTTTGTGGAGAACGACGAGGCTGCTGATGAAGCGACGAATCTACATGCACACACAAGGGCACAGTGTTAGAGAAGACTCGCAAACTCTCACACACGAAGGCAGATATACCCAGACAGACGTCACGCAAAACTGCATAAACCTCAGCAACTTCTTCGTGTAGTAGAGGTTGCAGAAGAAGATCTAGCGATCCTCTCTGTCCTTGTCGAAGCCGAAGCTCAACGAGCGCAGCGGCGGCCGTGACACTGGCTCTACCAACCCGAGATCGCACCAAAGGGTATGTCGATGGCGCGGAGCCGGTGATGTGGCGGGAGCTGCTGCCAATGTCGGAGCTGGTGCTGGTGTTGGTGGTGATGGTGGTGCTTCTGGACCTGGTGCTGGAGCTGTTCCGGGTGTCTATGGTGTTGGTGCAGCAGATGATGGTGCCAGTGCTGGTGATGCAGCTGCTGTAATTTCCCGCAGCATATTGGTGCGGCGTCGCATACGTTTGTACAAAGAGTTGACAGCCACACGTAGCTGCAGTGCGAGCTCCGAGACAGAGGCGCCTTCCGCGTTGATCAAATTGGGAGCAGTAGCCGACCAAAAAAGCTGGCCGAATCCGAATTCTCCGTGGTTTTGGCTCCCGAGGAGTCAAAACGTGACGCAAAAAATAGTAAAAAATAAAAGAACAATGGTTCTTTTGAAACTCCAATTGGCCATGTCTTGGTAGCCTTTAGAACATCCAGCGTCTCCATACATCTTCGCTGACAACATGAATAGATTCTCCTTTCCACATGCTGGCGCTTTGTTCACGTATCCTCCCCCCTCGCGCTTTTGACAATGCTTCTCAAGATTCTTACCCTTGCGCAGCAGCTCCGTCTCCACGGCAGCTCGTTCCAAGGGGTAAGTCTCAAGCAACCACTGTTTAACGTTACGGAAGTAGGACATGATCGAGTTTTTTGCTAGTAGCTTGCCGTCCTTTCCTACAGTAAATGCAAGGTGTAATTCAAACCTGTCGATCACTGCCGCGAGGCGAGCGCCTGATACATTGCTCTTGATGATGGCGTGGACGTAGTTCTCGGCAACATCCTCCGCTTTAAGGAAGCGAGCAAATGTACTTAGCACCGTGCTGCGCGCCTTCTGCGTATTTGCAGGGATGAGAGTTCAGGCTCATGATGAATTGACAAGTGATCATTTTGAGGTCACGTCAATGCAGACACGACAAACACTGTTGCACTGCTCGCGCCAGTCATTCCTATTGCATGTGGTACACACTAAACAAGCCTTTAAACAAGACAGCCTTCCTGTTTGTCCGAATGGTGAGGGTATTTTGTATTAGCATATCAATATTTTCTCCTTTTTCCGACAAAATCTGCGACCGAATCGTCCAAACAGCAAGCTACTTTTTCGCCATTTCTGATTGGCTAAAAAGATAGCTGTGGTCAACGCGATTGGATGATAGTCGCACACACATACCGCGCACTATTTTGACGCGACCGAATGGTTAGGATATTCATCCATACACGGCGGCTACACGTGGAAGTACCAGCCTCGAGCAGCAGGCAGGACGACGACGATGGTGCGGCGCGCGAAGAAGACGGCGCTGCTCTGGGGCTGCGCGGCCGCCGCGGTGCTGGCGCTCATGTCGCAGCAGCCGGTGCACGCGTTCGGCTTCTTCGGTGGCGGCCAGCAGGAGGTGGAGCACGACCACGACCACGACGACCACATCGACTTCTACGACGGTGCGAGCGGCGCGTGACGACGACGGTGCTGTTGATATAGTGAGGCTGAGAGCGCGTGTCGTGCGTGTCGTGCGCGCGGCTGCAGTGCTGGGGCTCACAATGGAGGCGACGGACGCGGAGATCAAGAAGGCGTACCGCAAGCTCAGCCTCAAGTACCACCCGGGTGCGAATGCCGCCATTTAGATAGGAGACTACAGTGGTAGGAGACTCACGTGCGGCGGCTTTCACGCGCAGACAAGAACGCCGGGAACGCGGAGGCGGCGACCAAGTTCCACCAGGTCACGCGCGCGTACGAGGTGCTCGCGGACGCGCAGAAGCGCCAGGTGTACGACCTCGAGGGCATCGAGGGGCTCGAGCAGGAGGAGAAGGGCGGCGGCCAGCGCCACGCGAGCCCCTTCGACGCGTTCTTCGGCGGCGGCGGTGGCAAACCCAAGGGACCCGACGCCGCGGTGGACGTGACCGTGACGCTCGAGGAGCTCTACAACGGCGCGCAGAAGCAGGTGCAGCTCTCGCGTAACTCGATCTGCCGCAAGTGCAGAGGCACGGGCGCCAAGGACGGCAAGGTGCGTGTATGTACTAGAAGGGCTGGTCGCTGTTTCGCTCACCACTTGCTGCTGCTGCTGCAGACGACGACGTGCACGACGTGCGGCGGGCAGGGCGTCGTGCTCGTGACGCAGCGCATGGGGCCGGGCTTCAACGTGCAGATGCAGCAGCAGTGCCCCAAGTGCGGCGGCCGCGGCAAGGTGTTTAAGACGCAGTGCCCGCACTGCCACGGCCACAAGGTCGTCAAGGAGGAGAAGTTGCTGACGGCCGAGATCGAGCGCGGCATGCCGTCCAACCACCAGATCGTGTTCGAGCGCGAGAGCGAGCAGCGACCGGGGATGGTCCCGGGCGACGTCATCTTCCGGCTCCACCAGGCGCCGCACGCGCGCTTCCGGTGCGTTCGGCTCTCTCTCTCTCGTGCTGCTGGCGTCTGCTGCTGCTGGTCATCAGCTGGCGCTGACGTCCTCTTCGTCTGTGTGTGTGCCTCTACTTGCAGCCGCGCGAACGACGACCTCCACTACGACCTGGAGATCAGTCTGGAGGAGGCGCTGCTCGGGTACCGCAGGGAGGTGCTGCACCTGGACGCGCGGCGCGTCACGCTCACGACGGCGGAGGTCACCAAGCCGTTCCAGGTGCGCCGCGTCGCGGGCGAGGGCATGCCGGTGCACAACTTCCCGTCGCAGAAGGGCGAGCTGCACGTGCTGCACGAGATCACGTTCCCGCAGTCGCTCTCGGACGCGCAGCGGCAGCTGGTCGAGCAGCTCCTAGAGGACTAAGCGACGGACGGTGTTTGGTGTTCGGTGGCCACGTTCGCAGCGTAACGCCGTGGACGTCGCTAACATCGATGAAGGAGCGCGTCAGAGTGAACGGAGCTGCTGCTATGCAATGCGATCAATTGATGGAGTGCTCAGAGACTGACTCGCGGCTCTGGACTGAGCTGGGATCCGTGGACGCTCGACAACAGCGCCGGCAGTGCCTCGGACGGCAGTGGCGGCGGCCCGTGTCCACTTAGGGATTGTACATCACAGCCTTGAGGTGCGCTTCCAGATCTGCGGGCTTGGGCACCGTCGCGTAGCCCTGCGCATAGCCCTGTACAGCCACGACAACAACAGACAACACCAGCATCAGACATCGTCCAACACCCACAGCAGCCGTCCAGCAAGCGCACGCACGTATTCCGCGATGGCTGTGGCGATCTTGAGCGACACGTGGCGGATCGTCGACAGTGGCGGGTAGACGCAGCCCGTGTCGAGGTCTGCGGGCGTGACGAGCTTCGCGAGCGTCTTGGCCGCGATCAGCATCACCTCGTCGTCCACGCGCGTGAGCCCAGCGCCGACGCACGCGAGCCCGATGCCCGGGAAGATGTACGAGTTGTTGCCCTGGCCCGGCACGAAGCGCTTGCCGTCGAGCTCCACCGGGTCGAACGGGCTGCCGCTCGCGAAGATGCACTTGCCGTTCGTGAAGCGGTACGCCTCCTCTGCCGTGCACTCAGCCTTGGACGTCGGGTTGCTCAGTGCGAAGATGATCGGGCGCTCGTTGTTCGCTGCCATCTTGCCGCACACCTCCGCCGTGAACGTCTTGGGAATCGTGCAGACGCCGATGAGCGCCGTCGGCTTGACGCGGTCGATCGCGTCCTCGAGCGTCGGGCACTCAGGCGCGTCGTGCGCGTACAGCAGCTTGTGGTGCTGCAGCGAGTCCTTGCGCGAGAGCACGACGAGGCCGCGCGAGTCCACGAGCCAGATCTGCTGGCGCGCCTCCTCGATGCTCTTGCCCGTCTCGTGCGAGATCGCGAGCGCGATGAGATCGGCGATCCCCGTGCCGGCCTCGCCGGCGCCGAGGAACACGAACGTGTGCTCCGAGATCGGCTTGCCTGAGAGCGGGACGGCAGCAAAGAGGCCCGCGAGTACCACCGACGCGGTGCCCTGCACGCCATCGCGTGCGCGCGCGCGAGAGAGAGAGAGAGAGAGAGAGAGAGAAAGAGAAAGAAAGAACACAGTCAGCGACCCGCAGCTCGTGCTTCCTAGCCAGCACACTCACACGCGCAGCGCACCTGGATGTCGTCGTTGAACGTGCAGTGGGTCTTCTCGAACTTGCGCAGCAGGTGGAACGCCGTCGTGTTGCCAAAGTCCTCGAACTGGAGCAGCACCTGCGGCCCGTACTTGGTCTTCGCCGCGTCCATGAACTCCTCCACGAGCTGTTCGAAGCGCGCGCCGCGCTCGCGCTTCTGGCGCAGGCCCATGTAGAGCGGGTCGGCGAGGAACGTCTCGTTGTTCGTGCCGCAGTCCAGCACGACCGGCAGGCACATGCTCGGCGGGACGCCTGCGCACGCGTGCAGTCACAACAGCAGCAGCTCGAACGTCAAGGTAACTATAGTGCGTGAGTGTGGGTGGATGAGAAGAGCTCGCACACATGTGCACGCAGCAGCCAGTCGGTCAGTCAGTCAGTGGAGGAGGATATCGTATAGAGGCCGAGCTTGCCGATCGGGATGCCCATGCCGTTCACGCCGAGGTCGCCGAGTCCCAGGATGCGCTCCTGCAGCACGAGTAGCAAGAGCCGGCGCCAGTCAGTACGTGCATCAACGCTAAGCAGCAGTAGCAGCAACCAGCAAGCGCGAGCGCCGCGTACGCCGTCCGTGAACACGATGGCGCGAATGTCCTTCTCCGGCCACGCGTCGAGGATCTCGGCAACGCTGCCGATGTCGTTGATCGAGATGTAGAGTCCGCGCGGCGTCTGGCGGTAGATGTGGCTGAACTCGACGCACGCCTGGCCCACGGTCGGCGTGTACACGATCGGCATGAGCTCCGCCGTGTTCTCGATGAGCAGGCGGTAGTAGACTGCCTCGTTCGTGTCCTGCATGCCCTGCATGAAGATGTACTTTTCGATCGGCGAGGGCTTGCGGCGCAGCTGCGCGAGCGCGCGCGCGGTCTCGAGCTCGACGCTGGAGACGCCCGCGGGGACGAGGCCGCGGAGCTTGAGCTGTGCACGCTCCTGCTCGGAGAACGCGAGGCCCTGCGAAGGCGGCGAAGAGAGGGTGGTGTTAGCACTTACAGAGATGACACGTACTGACAGCGCGAAAGCAGCCAGATGGCCGCACCTTGTTGGCGCGCGGGTCGCGCAGCGCCCAGTAGCCAGGCTGCGAGGAGGCGGAGGAGGTGGCCATCGTGACTGGAGCGAGAGAGCTTGTTGAGTGGAGAGCTTGAAGAGCCTGGTGCTTGGCGACGGGTGCGTAGCTTTGCGCAAATTCGCGAATGACGTCGTTTAGCGATGTCCTTTCGGAAGTCAATAGTGAGGAAACCGAGTATCTCTCTTTGAAGAAGTAGTAGTGAAATAACCAGGCGTGTGCAGAAATATGGCGCGCCATGCCTCGTCTGACCGAGCCGCTTTGCAAGCCCGAGATCAAGCCGATCTTCATTTTCGATGTTTCGGCTCGCAGTTATCGGCTCAGCCTGTCACAAGCCAAATGTGAATCATTTATTCAAATATCTAGACATTTAACAGCAAAATAAAGTTAATTTCGTGTGAAAATCATTTCAGCCAATCAAACAAAAAGTGAGACGTTTGACTTGAAAATGTATGTGGGATTTCCGTTCAATCCGAGTGCTCAGTGAGACCCCACATACAAATCCAAGTCAATTGTCTCCTCCTCAGAAATGAGAAATCTGAGAAATCCCAAATCTGAGGAGGAGACAATTGACTTGGATTTGTATGTGGGGTCTCACTGAGCACTCGGATTGGCTACTGTCTATGGTCTTGTCCATGTTACACTAGTTCTGGCATTTTCCACTTTCCGGTCACCTCGAGGGACGCAAGTCTGGCGCAACGTCGTCGCTCTCCTTGTAGTGCTGTCCTGCGCGGTGCGTGCGCACAGGTGCTGGCCTCGTCCCGGGACTTGAGATTGCTCGAGGTGCACATCAAGTTGTTCACGCCGGAATCCCGTCGCTTCTGCGAGCTCGAGCCAGCACGAGTCGAGCAAGCTGGAGCTGGAACCGCTGTTCCGCAAGCTTCCGCTCCGGTGTGCTCCGGTGTGCTCCGGTGTGTGGTCTGCAGGCGAGGCACGCCTTCTCACCGGAAGCTTCTTCTGGTGGTGCCGGTGCGCATTCGCGAGCGCTGCTGATCGCACGCACGATGTTCAACACGATTCTGAAGCACAGGCGGTGTTTGTGCATTCATCGGGATGTTGAAGTGATGCTCCTGAGTTGGTTGGATCGACGCCGTCGACGCGACATCCATGTCGCTTCAAGGCACTGCGAGTGGTGGTGTCCTGCGCCGAGCATGGCATCACTTGGAGGGCTCGCTCGCGCCTCGCGAACTCCCGCAGACGCCACGAGAGCGCTTGTGCGAGCGTGTTCGCTGCTCCTCGCATCTCGCGCGCGAAAGGCCTGCCGTACGTGCTGCGAGGCACGTTGGTTGGTCGTGCGCGTGCGTGTATCTTCTTTATGTGATGACAGGCTGAAGTCTCACGTCGGAGCGCAGTTCACGTCCGAACCGGTCACGACGTTTGCGGCGGATCTCTCTCGGTCGTGATCAGGAAAGCTCTCAGGACTCTCGCGACCATCACACGTGCGCGACACCGCGCCGTTCTTGCGCTCCGACCGAAGCGCATCTCGTGCCTGTGTGTGGACACTTGCATTCCCAACCACCGCTCGCCTTGCCTACGTTTCTTGTCGGAGCTCATGCCAAGCGACCTGTACGCTCCTGTCCTCAACGCCATACGGCCCCGACTCGCCGTAGCATACGAGAGCTATTGCGCTCTCATACAATAGCACACCACAGCGCTTCTCTTTTGCATCCTGCCACTAGCGCCACCAGCGCCAGCACATACCATCATGCACACACCATCGTCCACCCTCGATTTTCTCACTACTGCATTAGAATCAAAATGGTGCAGGTGGCCAAGGCGCTCGCGCCGGCGCTGCGCCGCGACTTCCCGACGCTCTCGCCGCGCGCGCTGGACGCCGTCGTGCGCGCCATGGTGCGCAGCATGGGGTGTCCGGGTGGCCCGTGGGACGTCGGCGTGATGCTCACGACCGACGCGCACATGCGGCGCCTCAACCGCGCGCACCGGCAGAAGGACAAGCCAACCGACATCCTCTCGTTCCCGTTCCACCAGGTGGGCGTGCGCCTCTGGGTGCTACTACTACGAGCGCTTCTGTAAGCTCACAATGCTATACGCAGATTCGGCGGCCGGGGCGCTTCCCGCGCGTGCGCTCACGCGAAGAGCGGTACCTGGGCGACGTGTACATCAGCCCCGCGTACGTGCAGCGGCAGTGCGAGGGTGGTGAGCTGGACGACGAGGAGACGCTCGAGACGCGCATGCCCGTGCTGCTCGCGCACGGACTCTGCCACTTGCTCGGGTGGGTGGGTGAGGCAGGCTGTTATGCAGGGAGTTCCGATGACTAACGATCGGGTGGCGGCGCAGGTACGACCACGAGACGGACGACGACTTCGAGCGCATGCAGAAGGCGGAGGCGTTCATCCTCGAGCGCTACGAGCAGTTCCTCAGGTCATGAGAAGGCGCAGTGCAAGCTACAGGATGCAGCACGGGAACGACAGGAGCTGTATGGATCCCGACGACGATGACGACGACGACGACCGCTCTTAATCGCTCTTCTCCAGCGCCTCATAGATAACGCTCGTGGCAGTCTTCATGATCATGGTCGTGAAGCACACGTGCATGACGCGCACGACGAAGCCCGTGGTGGCGAAGCCCGCGACCTGCTTGATGCCGCCGCGCTTGAACTCGTCGCGAAAGGTGGCGAACACCGAGACCTTGGCGCCTGCCTTGGACGCCTGCTGGATCTGCGCGACCATGACGTCGATCGGCAGCGTCACGAGCGTCGAGAAGACGCCGCCGAGCAGCGACGCCGTCATCTTCTGGCCCGTCGAGAGCACGGCGTCCGGGTCCGCGCGCTTGTAGAGCCAGTTCTCCGACTGCACGGAGAAGAAGAAGCGCGTGGACCAGTCGGCGACGCGCTTCATGGAGAACACGACCGAGCCCTTCATGAGCGCGGCGGCGCCTTCGTTGCGGATCACCTTCATGCCGACGCTCATGGACTTCTTGCACGTCTCGAGCGGCGTCATCTGCTGCCGGAAGACCGGGTCCGTCATCACGCGCGTCTTGAGCAGCAGCGTCGGGGAGAGCACGAATCCCTGGAAGCCACCGCCGGCGCCGCCCGCGATCACCTCGGCCGCGCCGTTGCTCAGCTTTTTCTGCGCCACGAGCGGCTGCAGCGTCTGGCGCGTGATCGCGTGGCCCCAGGAGAAGACGGAACCCTTGGCGACCGCCTGCACGGCGCCCCACGGGAAGAAGCCGTCCCAGATGCCCACGACGCCCTTGGCGCGCATGATCTCGCCCGTGAGCTGCACGTACGACCCCGGCCGCGTCTGCTTCATGATCTTGATGAACTCGAGGTAGTGCCCGAGCGCGAACTCGTACCCGAGCGTCACGCCCATGCCGATCACGAGCTTGAGTCCCGGCCGCTCCGTCGTCTGCTGCTGCTGCGAGGCCTTGAGCGTCGGTGATGGCGCGTGGACGGCAGCGACGCTGAGCGCGAGAATGCGCGGCGCTGGCAGCGACGGCGGCGGGCGCAGCAGCAGCGCGGCAGCGAGTGATGGTCTGCTGCGCTCGCCGGCGAGCGGCGACGGCGTCGCGCGCGGGAAGAGGAGCGTCGCGGGCAGCATGGGGAGCGGGCAGGCGGGCGGGCGGGCGGGCGCGTGGGTGCTCTTGGCAGAGCTCTGTGCTTGGCGGTGCAGAAGTCCGAGTGAGTGACGTCGTGCGTGACGTCGAGGATAGAGATCAAAATAGAGAAGAACCGATGTCACTAAGACGAGGGTTGATTGGTGCAATCACTAGAAATTTGTATGTGAAAAGTAGCTACTAGAATAGAAGGCTGCTATATCGAGCTGTATCACCTCTATAGAGAGAGCTACACGCGCTTGCACATTCACCACCACCACCTTGCACGATGCCGCTTGTATACACACCTTACTCCGCGCTCACGCTCACGTCAGCTTGCTGCAGTCGGTCACCGACGAAGCTCCGCGCGGCGCTCGCTCTTCCTGACCACCCGACAGCTAGCTGATACATGTTTCGCCCCGCGTTGACGTTGCGCTCCCAGGTGATTCTGCATACGGTGTTGATGCAGCGGAGAACCGCCGGGATGGCACGGCAGCGGCTTCAGGTGTTGGACGCGCGACAGCTTCTTCGAACTCGCGGAAGCAGCTGGAGCACGTATTGTTGGTGTTTTACTCGTCGACAAGCAGAAGAGTCGATCGCTGAGAGAGAGAGAGAGCGCCGGAAGGCCTTGATCGGGACCGATGGATGGCCGCGCAGCAGTCTCTTTTGGTTGCACCAGTCCCCTATGTCCACGCACACGCTTCTGCTGGCAGTTGCCACGATCCTCTTCGCGATCGACGCGAGTGCAATCTTGCTGAAGCGCTGTCGGACTATGCGCCACTTGCGGAACGCTTTGTCCGCCAAGAACTTCAGCAGCTCGCAGAGATGCGTCCATAGGGTCCCCAAGCGCTTCAGGTACTCGGCGCTCGAAGACGTCTTGAACGAGGGAATAGCGCGGATCGCATCAGCGTACTCGGTGCGCGTGCAGAGCGTTCGGTCCAACGAGTACGGCCATCTCGCTCGTTTCCACCAAACAACCGCGTGGAACGAGAATCTGAAGGTGCGCAACACGGCTTGCTTCGGCTTTCGACGGGTTCGGTGCTTGCGCTTGCGCTTGCGCTTCCGCTTGCGCGTCCGCTTTTTCTTACGCAGCGCCTTCTGGGGCGCTCGGACTGCCTGCTTTCGGCTCTGTCGGTGCGCGGCAGTGGGAGCTCGGAGCTGTGCGCGCTTTTCAGCGCATGTTTGCTTGCGAGGTCGCACCTCAGGATCGGCAATGGGCGGAGACGGAGCCGAGGGCATGTACACCGTACACATCGCACGCTTTCCTGGATCGATGCCCACGATTGTGTGAGGCGTGTAGTCAGCCGAGAGCTTGTACAAGTCTTCGCCATCGCGGTTCTCGTACTCCCGCTTCGGTCGATCGAGGAGGACAGACAGCGAGACAGCGAGTAGCCGTTCGTCGTTGCATAGTGAGCGAAATGGCGATGTTGAGTCTGGAGCGCCGCGACGTCCAGCACCTTGCGCCACACGTGGTCTCGAAGCTGGTGGAACGTCTTGA
>JAASGU010000694.1:0-14092 GCA_023334365.1 Globisporangium acanthophoron
CACCCCCCCCCCCCCCTCCCCCTCGCACACTATGGAGAACGACGACGACGCGGCCGCGCAGCGCGCCTGGGAGCTCGAGATGGAGGCGGCGGTCGAGAGCCGCGGACGCACGCGCAGCCGCTCGATCCTCGCGACGACCCCCGACGACGACGACGACCGCGCCGCACTCGACGAACAGCCGCGGCCACTCGAACTCGACGTCGTGGACGGAGGCCACGACCCCACGTGGACGCGCAGCCACTCGGGCGGCAGCGCCGGCGACATGCGCAGCCGCGCGCGCTCGTTCTCCGCGCGCCGCCTCGCGGAGATGGAAAGCGAGGAGCACGCGGAGCGCGTGGGCAGCGGCGGCCGCCGGCGCAGCTGCTCGTTCTCGTCCCTACAGCAGCGTAACGCCCACCTGGCGAGCGACGACGACCGAGAAGGAGGAGGTGACGACGACGACGACGACCCGGAGCAGATCGTGAAGCGCGCCGCGTCGCTCTCGAAGATCTACCTGGTGGGCTCGGCGCCAGTCGACGTCTCCAAGTTACAGGACGATAGTAAGATCGTGGGCGTGAAGAAAGTGGAGGTCGTGCAGCCCACGGGCGCGCTGTCCGCCAAGGCGCTGGACGCGCTTTCGGAAGGGCTCCAGCTCTCGGTCGACCAGAGCCACATGCTCGGCAAGGACGGCGGCGCGCAGCAGCTCACGGAGGAGCAGCTCGAGGAGCAGAAGATGGAGGAGGAGGAGGACCACAAGCTCAAGGCCGAGAAGCTCTCGACGCGCAAGACGCTCACGGCGCGCGCGTCGATGTTCAAGAATAAGGTCTTCAAGCCCAAGGCGCTCAAGGCGCCGAGTCCCTCGGAGGCGGCGAAGGCCGGCGCGATCAGCGGTGCCTCGGGCTCTGGCGCGGCGGACAAGGCGCTCGCCGACGCTGCAGGCGACGTCCCTGTTGTCCCCAAGAAGCGACACAAGCTGAAGCTGCTGCTGCTGGGCGACAGCGGTACGTTTTGGTTGGTGGTGGAGGGGAAGGTGGAGATACGGAGACTGATGATGCGGTGGCGCAGGTGTGGGGAAAACGAGTCTGATGCGCGTGTTCTCCGGCGACGAGTTCTCCGAGTCGATGCTCGCGACCGCAGGGTATGTGGCGATGTGAAGAGTACGGGTGGTGGGCAAGACTGACGGTGTCGCTTCTGCTGGATTTGATATCATCAGAGTGGACTTCAAACTCCGCCACACGACGATCGCGGACGAGGACATCACACTGCAGATCTGGGACACCGCCGGCCAGGAGCGATTTCACCGGATCACTGCCAGTACGTCTGGTGACCGAGTGTGCTTGTGTGAGTGGAAGGGAGTGCTAACAGTGTTGGTTTGTGTATTCAGCGTATTATAAGGGAGCGAACGGGATCGTGCTGGTGTATGACGTGAGCGACAAGAAGGGCTTCGACAGTGCGTGGCGCGTTTGTTGTATGATGCGTTGGCTGGTGTTCGAGTTCAGGGTACTGACGAACTCTTGTGTCTTGCTCTTCAAGATGTTGGCTACTGGATGAACAACATCCGCCAGTACTCGTCCCCGCACATGCCGGCGATGCTGCTCGTGGGCAACAAGATCGATCTGCCGAACCGCGTCGTATCGTTCGAGGACGGTCAGGCTGCCGCGAACCAGTACAACTGCCGCTTCATCGGTGCGGACGACGTGAAAAGTACCGCATGTTGTTGTTGTGATGTGTCGTCGCTGACTGGTGTGTCTTGCGATGCTGCGCTGCAGAAACGAGTGCGAAGACATCGGAAAACACGAACGGCGCGCTGGAGACGATCGCGCGGGACGCGTTTCTGATGAGTCTCAACCGTGAGTTCGCTCTGCTGCTCGTGAGCGCTATTCGCGTCGTTGAGCCGAGTTGCTGACTCGCCGTTCTGTTGCGCTTCCTGCAGCTACGATGACGCAGAAGATGCTGCTGGAGAAGGAAAAGTCGTTTGCCGGGCGACGGAACAAGGAGAACTGCGCGATCCAGTAGAACCCCCAACGCCGCGCTGGAGAGCGCGTGCAGCCCACGCACGGCCTCAGCAACTCGCTCTCTCGCAGTTCGCATGCGCAGGACCAACCCACCGTTCAGTTCTCGGCTGAAGTTTCCAGCCTGCGCACGTCGTCGTCCTGACAGTTCGCGAGTCTCGCGGCGCTGGACGACCTAGGGTGGTGGTGTATATCCGCCGGCATTCCCCCCTCCCCGACGATCCCCGAGCTGTCTGCCTGCCCCCGTCACCATAGAAGAACGACCGACGCGGGGCGAGTGGCGTTCGTGGGGACTCCTATTTAACCCTCTGAAGAATGGACGAGCGACTTTAACCCCTTTGAAGTATGGACTTGAGCGCAGGCGCCGCGTGTGCGGTTGGACTCGGTGGTGTATGGATGTACGAGTGCGGATGAGCAAGTGCGCATGTATTCAAGAACGGGTTGCGGTGAACGCGACCACATCGAATGGTGTGACGAGACGACTTGGATGCCCGTCGTATATCACGCCGCTCAACTCGACTGGAGGGCAGCGGCCGTGGCGACAGCGAGCGCGACGACACTCGTAGCGATGCCAGTGTGCGCGATCCCCGCCGACGCGGACGGAGATGGGGTGCTGGCCGTCGCGTTGGCTCCGGAGTTGTGGTGGCTGTGGGCCGTGGAGCTGTCGCTGGCGTTGGCTGGCTTGACAGTCGCGACGGTGCTGTTGCCACCAGCGCCGCTGCTGCTCGAGTCCGTCGGCGCGCCGACGCCAGGGAGGAAGTCGGTGAGGCGACGAGAGTCTTCAGCGCTGGTCATCGAGACGGCGACCGCGAGCAGGACGAGGACACTCGAGAGCTTCATCGTGAGCTTGAGGTGCTGGTGTGCTGGTGTGCGTGCGTGAGCGCGAGTTGACGAGTGAGAGGCGCTCGCGTGCGCAGGTCGCATCAGATCGAGCGGGCGCTCTGCGGCGCCAGCTGGCGCGCCGCATGCCCTGTCGCCGCTTCTCGGTTCGCGCCTGGCTGGCGCCAGCTTCTACCTGCCGACTATCTCGCAAGTGACGTCAGTCACCCACCCAGCCACCAGCCATGTAAAGAGCGGCAGACTTGCTACAAAGGACCCATACATTCGACGAACACGCTTAAACATGCACATCTTCAGCAGCAGGGCAGCACCGCGCTGCTTGCTGAGCGACGCTAAAAAACCTTCTCGCGCTTACAGCAGGTAGGCGACCGCGACGGCCGCGATCGTCGCGATGGAGCCCGTGGCCGCGAGCAGCACGTTGGCGGCGGACGTGGGGGTGGGCGTGGGTGTGGCCGCCACCGGCGCCTTCGTGTCCGTGGTCGTGTTGCTCACCGTGCCAGGGAGCGAGCTGTTGCTGGACGGCGGCGCGGGGGTGGTGCTGGCGTTGGTCGCCGGCGCGGGCGTCAGGATGGAGCCGGGCTTCTCGCTCATGGGCTCCGTGGTCGCCGGGATGTCGCCCGTCGTCGACGGCGTGGGGCCGCGCGGGTGGCCAGCCACGTCGCTATCGCCGAGCGTCCCGGGAGTGGGGCCGAGCCGCGGCGTCGGCGTCGGCGTCTGCGCAGCGGCGAGCGCGAACGCAGCGGCGGCGCACACGAGGGCGACCGAGCGCTTCATAGTGGGGAGCTTGTGTGTAGAGTTCTTGCGCGCGAGACGGCAAATCTGAGAGTGAACCCTGCCTTTTCGTTCGCGGAAAGCAAGAAGGTATTGATGAGGGCGTTGAGCCTGTCAAAGGGCATTCTCGAGTGGGTGCACATTTGTGTGGAGCAGAGAGAGTGTAGAATATTGACCTACGCAATAGAATCAAATTTGCGAACACTTTCTTTCCAGATTCTGGCTTGCTTTCTGGCTTGAAGAACTCGACTTGAAAATGCAAAACGGTGTTCACTGGTGATGATGTTCACACTTGCTGCGGTCATGGTGCTTGCACTCATGGTGCCCATGCTGGTGCTGCTGCGGGGACCGGAAGAGCTGTGTGTTGTGAGCAGCCGGAAGGGATGCAACTGAAGTTTCATCTTGCCTCGGAGATGTGAAATGGGTACAGTCGGACAAGCACCAGAATGCCGAGCATTGAGGATCCTGTGGACGAACGCGCGCTCCCGTCGAGAGAACCTCGCGACGCAAAAGAACTTCGCTGGCTCTGGTGAAGTCGACCAAGTCGGTTGTTCCTCTCGCTGACTAAAGCATCAAATTCATCCACGCTTACTCGAACTCCGTACGAGAACGCGAATCGGATCGAGATCTAGGTATCATTCACACAAGCATGTTACAAGCAGCACCAAGTACCGCATGCGATTCCGGACTCGATCGTCCTCCAACGCTTCACCCGTCGTCTGATTCCTGGAGGTTTGGCATCCGAGTTCGGTGGTGTCATGCGCGAGAAATCTCTTGCGGTGGTCGATTGCAAGACATCCCAGGATGCCATTTTGACCTTATCACCGTCACTCATAGATGTTTGCTACTCGAGCCACGCGAACCAGCCGCAGCATGTTCTCGTGGTCTCCAGCACATCGCCTGCTTCTCTCGATCGGATCGGCACACGTCTTGAACTCGCGTGCTGGTTTCTGCTTTTTGAGTCCTCCCTCTCAATACCGTAAATTCCCACACCTCACTTGCTTTTTGTATGTCCTACAGGAATCTCGGAACCGTACCGTTCACCATCCAAACACAAGCTCCACACTTGCAAATTGTATGCTGACCATCCTCGCACTCGCCATTTGTATCCGAGAGCTGCAGAGCCACTTTCCACCAGCAACCAGCAGCAAGTCCATCGCCAAGCTCGGTGCAGCTCAAGCTCCGCGACAGCGCTGCAGAGATGGCGTCCCGCGTGCCGCTGCTGCTCAAGAACAAGGGCCGCAAGCCCACGCGACTTCCCATCGCGCCGCGCGTCAAGCCGACCAACGGTGCGTCTCTTTCGGCGGCGCACGAGCTCGCCACTGCTTTTTTTCGGCAGAAAAACTCATTTTTTCTGGCATGAGCAGGAGACCGCAGCGCCAAGCGCGCGTCGCTCGAGGCCGCCGCACCTGTCACCCCTGACGTGCGTATGGGCGTGTGTAGCTGGACGGCTCGGCTCGGGTTTATTGCAAGTGCGCTCACTGTACCCGCTGCATGACGACAGAACGACAATGGCGACGAGCCCGTGCAGCCGTCTGACGCCCGCGAGCCGGAGATCGAGCCGCCGACGCCGGCGCCCGTGACGGTCACTGTGGCGGCCGCGCCGACTGTGGTGCGAGCCGGTGGCATCGCGCCAGGCGGCTCGCTGGGCTCTCGCCCGAACTCCGCGGGTGGCGGCACACGGTCGCCGGTATTGCCGGTGCAGCGCGCGCCCGAGCACCGCGCGCAGCACGTCGAGCGGCTCGCGAAGATCTCAGCGGCCGGGCCGGTGTATCGCGGCTCGAACGGCCTCGCACCGCCGCGCCAGGCGAGCCCCGTGCTCGGCCCACGAGCCGCGGTGCTGGTGCCGCCGGCCATTAACACGCAGGAGAGCGCGCTCGCGAAGGTTCGTGAGACAGGCTGAAGAGGATCATAGGAGGATGGATGGCGAGCTGACCTTGGTGTACTGCAGCGACTAGTGCGCAAGCTCGACATCAAGCCGCACCAGTCGCCGCGGCGCGCGGCGCAGGCGCACGCCCACGCGCTCGTGCCGTCGCTGGCGAGCGCGGGCATCTCGACGGCGCCGGCGCCGCCGGCCGTCGTGAGCGCGGACGCACCGCCAGCTGTGATCGAGAAGGATGACGACGAGCCGAAGGCGGCGGCGGCCAAGCGCAAGAAGAAGGCACCGCCGCCGCGAAAGCCGAGCAAGAGCGACGCGGCGGCGGCTCCACGGAAGGCAAACAAGCGCCGTATTTCGGACGCGACGACGCCGCCGGCCAAGGCAGCGCGCCGCTCGGTGCGTTGCGTGAGAGATCTAAGCTGATCGCCTGTTTGGTGCTTGGCGCTGACGCCGCTCGTGTACGCTCTTCTAGCTGCGTCGTACTGCAAAGAAGGGGAACAGCTATCGGAACTCGGCGGATTCGGCGGACGAGCAGGACGATGACCTGGACGAGGACGTGGACCCGACCGAGCTGGACCTCCCGGAGGAGCACCCGCCGGTGCGTTCGTGATATTCGTCGAGTAGCCTGGTTGGTTGGCTGATCCTAAGCTCACGCGCTTGCTGTTGGTGATGTATACAGGTATATGTGCCGGCGCGCGAGCGAGCGACGATGTGGGCCAAGTCGGTGCTGAAGCAGCAGGAGGAGGCGGAAGAAGCGGGAACGAGCACCTCGCGCGCGCTCGTCGTGAAGAATAGCCAGTCGAGTGTGACGCGCCGTAAGCGCAGCAACTCGTCGTCGTCGCTGCTGTCGGCGGCACGCAAGTCGGCGGCGCGCGCGAAGGTGGAGGAGCTGCTGAAGAAGGAGCCGTCGCAGATGACGATGGGCGAGCTGGCGCTGACGGTGCCCAAGGGCCGGCGCGTCAATCGCCACGAGCAGGAGGTGGCGGCAGACAACGCGAACGGTTCGACCGGTTCCGGCTCGAGCCTTATCAACTCGAACGCGCTCAACCGGCTGCGTTCGTTCTCGGTGTCGTCCGAGTCGGCGGCGCTCGGCGGCTCGATCGTGACGCCGCAGGTGCAGATCATCGACGGCAAGATGGTGATCCTCGAGTCGACGGTCAAGCTCAGCGACGTGGCGACGCACCGCAGCGACGACTTGTCGGACCAGGAAGAGAGCGTCCCGCGGCGCAGCGGCGCGCGGTATTACATGCAGCCGCAGATCACGGGCCGGCGCTGGGGCAAGGACGAGACCAAGCAGTTCTACTACGTGCGTCCAGTCGGCGGTGGATGGTGTTGGCTGCCAGTAGCACCTGTTGTTAATGCTGACGTATTGGTGTCGTTTGTGACAGTGCTTGAGCCAGGTCGGCCCGAACTTCTCGATGATGGCGACGCTCTTCCCGAATCGGAAGCGCAAGGAGCTCAAGTGCAAGTTCAAGTACGAGGAGAAGCACCACCCGTCGCTGATCGAGATCGCGCTGAAGGCTTCCGCCGCCCCATTAGGTGTGATGATGTGCTTCATTGGTTGCGGATACTCAAGCTCCAGTGGACTGACGCGAAGGCTGCCTGTATGGATCTGCAGATAGTGAGATGGTTAGTGTGATCGCGCAGATGGTCGACAAGGACTCGAAGAAGAAGCAGGCGAAGCTGCAGCAGAAGCAGCAGCAGCTCAAGTCGGTCTCGGACTCGCCGGCGTCGGCGACACTCGAGCCCGCGGTGACGCCGCCGCCGCCGCAAGCCGACTTCCTCGACGACTATGACGACTACTACCGGGAGCGCTCGAACTCGTTCGATTTTGCCGGGTAGCGAGCAGCACGCGTGGCCGACTGTGAGTGAAGCGTGCGCGCACCTGCACGCGTTTTGTTAGACTGGACGGACGGCGGTGGCTGGGAGCACTGACGGTGCACGCAGCCGTCATATCGTCCGCCCATGGCCACACAAGGACAGAAGACAAGAGATCATCACCCGACACCATACAGACAAGAAGAACACAAGCCAGTAAGTAGTATTTGTATCACCAGACGCGGCGGCTTGGAAGACCTGCTTGCGGGATGCTGCTTCTCTATCTGCCTTGCTGGCCTGTTCTCTCTCTCTCTCTCTCTCTCTCTCTCTGGCTGCTCACGCGTCGTCGGACGGCTTCTGCTGCTGCTGCTCCTGCGTCTCGACGCGCGAGCGGAAGAACTGCTCGGCCTCCGCCTTCTTCTCCGGGTTGTTCATCACCTCCATGAACTGCCGCGTCTGCTGCACGCGCGTGAGGTACGTCGTGCGGCACACCAGCCTGTCGGATACCAGCACACGGTCGTCATTAGCCCATAAGATCGCCTCTTGAGACTACTACACTGGAGGTCACGAAGGAACCCTCCAGAACCACTCAAAAGGTGATAGATAGTCACAGCCGACGTGTATACGCACCAGGAGCCGGCTGCCACGCCGCCGAACGTCAGCACCGCCCAGTCGCACGCCGTGCGCACCTGCTTGGTGGAGCGGAAGCGGTGCGCGCCGATGAGCGCGCCCGTGGCGATGCCCCAAAGCAGCCCCGAGCGGAAGCACGGCGGGTTCGAGAGCAGCGTGTCCGACGAGGAGCTCATCTTGTCTTCTGGTGCAGTTTTATCGCCCGAATGTCCACTCACTTGATTTTATCACTACTGGGTATCGCTGTTTGAAGCGCCGGTATACAGTATACACTTGCTCGCCAAAACCGGAATTGATGGGCGTCAACGTCGTCGTGAACAGCTCCGGCGCTGCCGCAGCTGGAGCGGCGGCGAAGACCCGCTCCGGGCTGCAGAAGCAGGTGCTCGCGCTCTATCGGCGCGCGCTGCTGGCTGCGCGCAAGAAGGACGCGGAGCTTGCAGGTGACGATGCTTCGCGACCGAGCAACGCGACGGAGATCTTCGTGCGCGAGCGCTTTCGTGACGACGTGCGTGCTGCAAAACGGTGCTGGCGGTGGCGAAGGACGCAGGCTGTGGACCTTGACAGTTCATGTGCGTTGGTGATGGCACTTGCAGGCGGCGTCAGTGCGGCGCGTGGACTTCAATGTGATCGAGCACCTGCTGCGCAAGGGCGAGCGCGACCTCAAGATGCTCGAGCGGATGAAGGCAGCGAACTTCACGCACGTGCCGCGCAGCTCAGCGCCTACACAGTAGCTGCAAGTGCGAAGAAATACACGCGCGATCCTTACTCGATCCCGTCGGTCACAGAGATGGCCAGGAAACCTGACGCCTCATGCCTTCTCTTGCGTGAATCTCGCACGTCGACTGCTTATGTTACCTTAATGGTTAATTCGCTAACTGACCTGACAGCAGCAAATGTTCCCACTATGGTTAGTGGTTGCAACCCTTCCTGCACCATTTTCAGTGCAAAGAGGACATTTCTCGACGGGGAACAGCAGGATCCAGTCGATCTTCCGCGGTGTACGCGCTTGGAGAACTCGAAGATGCCGATGCTGTCGAAACGATAACTGACTGGGCACCGCAACAGCAGATCGTTTGTTGGTAACGCCCAGTAAACCCAGGCGGACTCAGTTGATCACAGCAGCGAGCCTCGAGGCGATCTTCAGTGCGCAGCACGAGCAGAAGTCCACGGAGAGGCCGACGATGTCGATTGCACGCGACCCAGTGTCTGCGAAAGACAGTTCGTTCTTTAGGAAAGTCGAAAGCGGCCGATGAGCGAGCCTTGGTCAACAGGAACGTCGCAGGGAACCGGGAAGCTTGAGTCAGCACATCCGCACGACTCGCGACTAGATCTTGGTCTTGTGTACCTCGCAGGGATAACATACAGCGCTTGACTGGACGAGGATCGCATCACGCTCATGACGTCCCCGCTCCATGAGGTTGCACTCGATACGTCACGATGGCCGGGTTTGAGAGCTCGACGTAGACGGTGATGTCGACAGCAACGCTGGAGCGTGGATGTCAGCCGGCCGGGTGGCGGCAGCACGAAGAAGACGGTGTCTTGAGTCGACTTGCGCTTGAGGTGGAGGATCCGCGAATGACAAGCATGAGCGAGCGCTGCTGCAGCTTCTCGAACTTCTACTGTTCTACACAGTAGATGTCGCCCCGCCTCTGAACTTGGTGACAATCCTCGCTGCTGTCTGAAGAGGGAGGGATGACTCGTCAGGGTCGAAGCCCTCAGAGCGAAACGAGTCGTTTTCAACCGCATTTAAGCGAGATCTGAGCCCGTGCGGCGCTGATGAACTCGATCGAAACAGATGCATTCTCACTTTCGCTTCGGCATCCCAACATCAACTTCTCAACACGCTCCTTGCCTCAATCGGCATCCATTCAACCCACCTAGCCACAGAACCGAAAGATCGTCATCGTCGAGCTCAGGGAGATGTGATTGTTGCTTGTGTTGACCACCGCCATATCTTGGTTTGCTTTCATCTGGATCACTTGAACAAACGACGCGTTTCCGGGAGTGCCAGTCAAATTGGTTGACAAGGTTGCCACCGAAGCACCGCACCGCTGGATCTCGCAGCTACACGTATAGTCGTAAGTGCGCTGCTGCGCGATCGCGAGACTGATCTGGTAGGTCCCGGGTTCGAGAAAGCGGATCTTGCCGGCTTTCGAGTCCACCACGAACCGATCTGGTGTGTTGTCGACCGAGTTGTTGATCTTCCACTTCAACACATCATATCCTTGCGTCTGGGAAGACAGCTCGAGGTTCAACGCGACAGGATCTCCCTTCCATCTACGAAGCTCCGCCAGCTCGTCTTGCACATCGCGCACTTGAGCCGCGAGAATGTCGATTGGTTGCAGCGGAACAGACTCCAGCGTCATCTCGTACTTCGGACGCCACATTGATGCGTACAGCTTGAGCGCCAGCACGAACTGCAGCGACCACGAGTCTTTGTCGTGCGGAACCAAGTCGCAGCTGCACTCCGCTTCGGCGGCGTCACTCTTGGAAGTCTTCGCCTCAAGACAGCTTTGGAAGCACTGGTTGCGACCGAGTCGTAATCATACATACACACACACACACACACACACACACACACACACATACATATGTGCCACATGTGCAGACCCTTAGTATGCCGGCAAGATCATCGGAGTTGTCGTCTACCAAGACGTAGTTCGCCATCACAGTTGCCGCGTACCGAGACGTAGTCCGTCATCGTCGCTCCTGGAATCACGTTCTCCGAGCTGACAAAGTCGGACATCTTCAGATCGCCTGACGACCTGGTGAACAGATGCATTCAGTGGATGCGAGTTGGTTAGTTAGACAGGTATCACCACCGTCATAGCTTGATCACGCGCAGCTGTAGTGTTGCATTGCACGCTCGCATACACGTAAACTCACCATTGCTTCTTCGTCTTGCGATCCTCGATCCAGAAGCTCACGGAGTCGCTCGCAGCCGTGATCTTGTAGCGGTACGAATCGGAATCGCGAGACGGGAAGCTGGCACAACCTTCGAACACGGTTTGGTCGGTCATGTTGTCAGGGTGTTGGTTCGTCGAGATGGAGGGTGAGCGTTGAGTAGTGTCGTGTTTGGGGCAAAATTGAGAATGAGCCCAGCTGCAGCGGAGCGCTGCCTATTCCTCGAGTGGAGAATGGAATTAAGTCGAATTGAAAGCTGGTAAGACGGGTGGGATGAAGCTGTTGTAGCGCCTACAGTTGAAAGAAAGTGAACTGCGTCTTCGCCCCGCTGCTTTCTCTGGTCCTTCTCCATCGAATCGGTTTATTGTGATGTAAGATTGGCTGTGCCAGAAGAGCCTGTAGTCAAAGTGATGGGAAAGATGCCGGTTGAGACAACCGTGGTCGGCTGCAAGCATCAACGAGCCGCACGTTTGTCAGCATGTTTCTCAGGCTTCTTCTCCGAGGTCGGGACAGCAGCGACACCGCTTGGTTGCTTCGCCTCACGAGATTCCATTCCAACTTTCTCCCCAACCAACGACAACTCTTCTGACGACATGAACCTCTTGACCTCGCTCGACGGACAAGCCAACTTCCAGCCTCGCGGTTAGAGAATCTACCGCTGCCAGATCGCGGGCTGAAAGAACTCCGCGAGGCTTTGGATCGAGAACCGCAAGGCGAGGAGCCAGTGGTGCGTGTGATTGTCGCTTTGCTGTGGTTGCGCGTATGCTCGTGACTGAGAGTCGGCTACTCATTCTTTACGTGCTCCACGACAGGGTGTCTGGCGAACTCACGGTCTCCGACTTCGTGCACGCAGGCAGCGCATTCGCGAACAAGCCTCAACTCGGCGACGCTTCGGTGAGTCTTCGTGTACTACGCCAGTTGCCGTTGATGTCGCCGCTGACTACGCCGTTGCCATACAATGTTTCGCCGACTGCCTGTCGTCAAACGACTGGAGCTAGGCATCGAACGGTCGATGCGATCTCTTTTTGACGGGACACGGTGAGACCTGAACGCTCGAGTTCACCATGAAGATGAAGATGTGCGGCGTGGTGTGATTCGGGTGGTTGTTCGCTCCAGGATTCCACCTTTGTCGGAGGTCGCGATGGATGTGGGCCGCCTCCGCCTCCGTCGCAGCTGTGTGTACCTGATCGTTACCAACATCGTCGCTGGAGAACCCAACACGAACACTCTGGCCGTCGTCTGCCGTCTCGACAGTGCGGTGCTGTGCAACGATGGTGGCAACAAGTGGTCACTCGTGGTGCGCGAAGACTGGTACAGATCGTCACAGCACATCGGATGCTTCAAGGTGACACAAAACGCTGTCGACAACGATCTACAAAGGCCTCTCGCGAGTGGTGACGGGATCGACCCTGTGTTCCTTGTGCTGCTCCCAGCACCTTCGATCCTGTCTGAGAAGGTGGCTGAGACAGAGCTGCGTAAGTGTGCATACGACGATCTCTTCAGCGACACCGATCTCCATGCAAGACGAACAGTTCATTCGATCCTTAGATGAGAGTGTGCAAGTACGTGATGAGATCGGAGTGCAGCAAGACGCAGTTAGTAGCGAAAGATGGACGTCGAGATAGCAGCAGCGGGCAGTCAGCCAGCTACTCCACGCTGGTCGTCGACGCCGTGCTCTTGAGCTTGGCCGCCGTGCTGCTCTCGTTCGGACACGGCACGAAGCGTTTGGTGATCTCGCGCCAGTGCGGTACACCGATGACCATGTCGCCGCTCAGCAGCGCCTGCACGAGCGTGAAGCAGCGCGGGTGGCCCTCGACGTGGAAGTTCTTGCGGAACAGCTCGCTGTAGTCGAGCACCTCGGCGAGACACTCGTGCTTGTGCATGCACGATATCATCTCCATCTGCTCCTCCGCCGCGCGGTCCGTGTACCCGTGTAGCCGCGCAGACTCGTAGATCGCGACGGACCAGCGGCGCGCCTTGGCCTCGTTGTCGTTCTCGTGTTTCTTGGCGCCGGCGCTGTGGCTCTCATCAGCGTCGTCCGCCTCCAGCGACGTTCCGGACGCGAGCGTGATCGAGTCGGAGCAGACCGCGAACATCGTCTGCATCGTCCCCGTGAGCTCGTACGAGTAGCTGTAGACGCCGAGGTCCTTCGCGTCGACGTAGTCGACGTACTTGGCAGGCAGGTCCTTGAAGTACGGGTAGAGCAGATTGAGCGCGTTCGTGCGCACCTGGACCCACGAGTTGGAGAAGCTCTGCAGCCGCATGAAGACCTCGTCCGTGTTCCGGAAGCTCCCGCTCGAGCGGCGCGCGCAGTTGGCCCAGAAGCGGCTGTCGCTGCCCTTCTGCGTCGCTGTCAGCAGCGTCGTGGCGCTGCTGAGCTGACACTTGAGGTAGATCACCTGCAGCGCGTCCACGAATGCGTGGTGCGTGTAGAAGAGCGGGTCGATGGGCGACTGGAGGTACGCCATGGTGCCGCCGAGGTTGCTGTGCACCGTGTCTGCTCACAGTTGAACACAAGGGTCAGAGAGACCGATCACTCAACCACCAAGACACCACTACCAAGCCACCACGAGAGCTGCTGCTACGCACTGTGCACGCCGCCCTCGACTGCGCTCCGGAAACTGTCCCACGTGCTGTACGAGAACACCTGTGAGTACACGGATGCGAAGAACGCGTCGCCCGGATACCGTGTGGTGGACACTGGACCGCGCACGATGCATTTGGCGCACGCGGTGTTGTTGCCGCAGAAGTTGTTCAAGGTGCCGTTGCTCACGCACAGCGCGGACGAGCTCGACGCGATGGTCTCGTTGTAGATGCGCAGGTTCATGACACTTCCTATCGTCGAGCCGCCAAAGTCTCGCACGATCGGCGCGCAGTCCTCCATGTACTGGCACGAGCCTGCGGTGCGGCGAGCCGTGGCTACCAGGTGGTCCCACACCGGTAGCGTCACGCATTTGTAGGTGTCGTCGAGCGAGCGCAGCATGTTCTCGTACCCGAGCAGGTACATGCGGTGCCAGTAGATGAACATGCAGTTGCGGTGCGCCTCGAGCTCTGAGAGAAACTCGATGTGGAGCTGCACGAACTTCTGGTGCAGTCCGTTCTTCATCGCCAGCCCCAGTGCTTCCAGATAGAGCGCCTTCTCGCCCGACGAGTAGTTTTCCCACGACTTGCGGACGCGAGGCTGCGTGCACGCTGTTCCAGCCGGCAGAGTTGACGTCGAAGGTGACGGCGATGGCGATGGCGATGGCGATGGCGATGG
>JAASGU010000695.1:0-14048 GCA_023334365.1 Globisporangium acanthophoron
ATGGGTAAGAAATTCGATGCGTTTGGTCTAACTGCAGCGTAGGCTATTCAGTGTCTGTGTGTGTGCTGGAGCCGTACCGATCTCCGAGGACTGCACAGCCGTTCATCCGACCGGTTTGATATGCTCAGGCATGACGAGGCAGATCGCACTAGTGCGCTAGGAGCTCTCCGCGACGCCACTGGAGCTCGCGGCCGAGACGAAGAAGGGCGAGGCGGCCGCTGTCATAACCGCTGTGGCGCCACTGGCCGTGCAGCGGCTAGCGCACGACGCCGAGACGGACGTCGAGGGCTCCTTCCAAATCGAAGTTGTGTACAAGCAAATGTGCGTTCCATTCGAACGACTTTCGTGTATGTGTGTGTGTGTGTGTGTGTGTGTTGTGGCGCTTTCGTGCAGTCCAAGCAAAGCACCGTTTGGCTCGCTTGCTCGCTTTGCACACTTGCTCGCTTGCACACCAAGTATCAACTCTGTTCGTTGCTTCCACTGCCATCGCCCCACCTCTCCCCATCACGCCACACCGCACCGATCTACACGCGGAGCTGCTGCAACAGAGGCTTGCGCTGCTCGATCGCGGGCTTCTCCACCTGGCGCAGCAGCTTGAAGATCCCCGTGCCGAGTGGGATCGGGATCCCCATGATGATACACTCACTCACGCCCACGATCGCGTCCGTGCGCGAGTGCACTGCTGCGTCAAAGAGGTGGTCGGTCGTCTTCTCGAACGACGCCAGCATCAGCACGCTCTCCTTCATCTTGGCGATGCCGAAGCGCGTGATGCCGAGCACCTCGCCCTTGAACGTCATGATGTCCGACAGCAGCATCAAGTGGCGCCGGTCGATGCCGATGCCGTACGCGCTCATGATGTAGTTCACCTCGGAGCTCACGAGCTCGCGCGCGGCCTCGATGCCCAGCGTCTTCTCGACCTCGATGATGTGGTTCGACGTCGTGTTCAAGCCGTCGACGCCCGGGGTACCCATCACCTCCGCAAGACCGTAGCCCTCCACCAACAGGTGGTGCGCCTTGCCGCTGCCGCCGCCCTTGCCCCCGCCCTCTTCGTAGTTGATCACCGCACGGTTCACCGTCGGGATGCCCTGCACGATCACACCCGGGAGCTCCGTCTTCAGCGCCTGCATCGCAAAGTACGCGCCACGCGTGTCACCCTTCGAGCCCTTGTAGTTCGACGGCGCCAGGATGCGCAGCTTGTCGGGGCACCGGGCGTTCAGCAGCACGTGCTGCTCCTTAAGAAGACGCAGCGCGCCGCGAGGACCGACGCCAGACGCGTTCAAGATGCTGTTGCGCACCGAGCGCGCGCTGATGTCCAGATGCAGCTGGTCGATCGCTTCCATGTCGAGCTTCACCGATAAGTACGCCTGGTCACGCGCGAACACCTCCTTGATGTGCACGGCGATCTCGCCGAGCGTCGTCTTTTCGATCTGTCCCTTCACGATACGAGCCGAGCGCTCGTCCGTCTTGCACACAAGCGCCGCCGTGATGATCGGCGTGCTGATGTTCTTCGACGCGTTGATGATCTCCTTGAGTCGCGGTACACCGAGCGTGACGTTCATGCTCGCCACGCCGGCGAAGTGAAACGTCTTGAGCGTCATCTGTGTGCCCGGCTCGGAAATCGACTGCGCGCCGATCGCACCGACCGCCTCGCCCGGCTCCATGCGTGCGCGGTGGTACTTGTACAGCGACGACTCCAGCAGCTTCTCGACTTGCTTCTCCGTGAGGCGGCACGCGTTGTTCGACAGCAGCCACGCGGCTTCCTCCTTCTCAACAGTGCCGTCAACCGCCGCGCGCTCGCGCCACTTCTCGACCGCTTTCTTCGTCTTGAACTTCTCCTTCTCCCACGACGGAAGCCCGACGGTGTGCAGCCCCTTCCGCTTGTACGTCACAGTGTCGAACTCCACTTCGTCGTCGTCCTCGTCTTCCGACGGATCCTCGGTCTTCACGAGTCGCTTGCGGCCAGCGGCGGACTTCGTCACCTTCTCCAGCTTCGTCGACACCTTCGCCTTCTTCTCGACCTTCACCTTCTCTCCGCTCGCTTCGCTCTTCACGTTCTTCGCGAGCTTGCCAGAGCTCGCGAACGCTTCGTCGTCGAACGTCTTGTCCAACTTCGCCGCGTACGTGCTGATGGACTTGTCCATCGAGTCGATGCCCGTGATCGAGCGCTTCGACGCGATGTCCGACGCCAGCGAGCCCAGGAACTCCTCGATCTCGATCAAGAACTTACGCCCCGTCGGCAGGATCGCCTGGAACTCCTTGCGCTGCACCGCTTTCTTCGCCAGCTGGCGAATCTCGAACGGCAGCAGCGACGGCGACTCGCGGTCCGGGAGCGTGCTGCGGATGTGCTGCAGCAAGCGCTGGAAGTCCACGGGACGGTCGTCGCCCTCCATGTACGCGGGGTTGAGTCCGTCGTCGCCGTACGTGAACTGCACGACCGCACCCTCCGAGTTGCGCACGGTCTGGTCGTACTGGCACGACAGGTCTTCGAGCGCCTTCATCAGACGACGCGCCATGTACCCCGTCTCGGCGGTCTTCACGGCCGTGTCGACCAGACCTTCACGCCCGCCCATCGTGTGGAAGAAGAACTCGGTCGCGGTCAGTCCGCTGTAGAACGAGTTCGCGACGAAGCCCTTCGCCGCTGCGTGCAGCGCGTGCGGCAGAAAGTGCGGCAGCGTGCGGTTCACAAAGCCCTCGGGAACGCGCTTGCCGCCGACAGACTGCTGCCCCACGCACGCCATCATCTGCGAGATGTTCAGCGCGCTGCCCTTCGAGCCGCACTCCGCCATGATACGCGGGTTGTTGTGGAACGGCAGCGACCGCATGCACTCAGCGCCGGCCGTCTCGCGGAGCTTGCCGAGCAGACCGTTCAGCTCGCTCTCGAGCGACTGGATTGGGTTGCACCCAGGCTTGAGCGCGAGCTTGCCGCGGCGGTAGTCTTCGATCGCAGCGTTCGCGGCGTTGTAGCCGTCTTCCAGCAGTGCGCGCTTCTTCTCCGCGAGGTCCGCCGACGGCGTGACGTCGTCGATGCCGATCGAGAAGCCCTTGAAGTTGCCGAGCCACCGCGCGCACAGCTTGGCGAGGCGGTTCATGCAGCGTGCTGCCTCGTGCGGCCCGTGGTCGCGAATGAGGACGTAGAAGAGCCCCTGCTTGCTGCCGTCGCCCAGCGTCTTTTTGCCCAGGTTCCCGCACATGAGCTCGCTGTTGCGGAAGCACACGTAGCCGTCCTTCCAGCACATGACCTTCTTGTCCGTGTAGTTGCGCTCCTTCAGCTCGAGGTTCACGAGCACGTTCGTCTGCGAGTTGGGCTTGATGAGCATGCTGATCACCTGCTTGCCCGTCCACAGCCGCATCGGCAGGACGATCGCGGGCGGCGGCAGCTCGACGTGGTCCAGCGCGTCACCCATGATCGCGATCACCTGGCAGAACTGCTCGCGGTTGAAGAACACGTTCTTCTGCGTCAGCAGGTACGACGCCGTGAGGAAGTCCTGCGTCGCCGCCACGAGCGGCTCGCCGTTGCGCGGCGTGATGAGGTTCTGCTCGACACCCATGAGCGTGATCGCCTCCGTGCGCGCCTCCTCGGTCTGCGGCAGGTGCATGTTCATCTCGTCGCCGTCAAAGTCTGCGTTGTACGGCGAGCACACGCACTCGTTGAAGCGGAACGTGCGCCACGGCATGACCTTGACGCGGTGCGACATGATCGACATCTTGTGCAACGACGGCTGGCGGTTGAACAGCACGATGTCGCCGTCCTCCATGTGCCGCTCGACGATGTCGCCGATCTTGAGCTCGTCCGCGAGGCTCGCGCGGTCACCGTAGAGCAGGTTCTTGGTGAACTTCTGGCCGTCGATCTTGATCACGTTCGCGCCCGGGTGCACGTTCGGGCCGTTCACGACGCACTTGCGCAGCTTCGCGATGTTGTACCGTGTCACCTTCTCCGGATACGTCATCGTCTTGGCCACGTGCTCGGGCACGCCGACCTGGTCGATGCGCAGGTTCGGGTCCGGCGAGATCACCGTGCGGCCGGAGAAGTCCACGCGCTTGCCCGAGAGGTTCCCGCGGAAGCGGCCCTGCTTGCCCTTGAGGCGCTGGCAGAGCCCGCGGATGCCGCCCTTCGTGCCCGGCAGCTTGACGAGCCCGGGCGTGTCGCCGTTGATGAGCTGTGAGACCTGGATCTGCAGGAAGTCCCAGTCCTCCATCACCATCTTGAGCGACGCCCCCTTCTCGAGCGCGGCGCGCAGCGCAAAGTTCACTTGCACGATCTCCTGGAGCTTGACTGTGATGTCGTCCTCGTTGCTGCCAGTGCCGCCGTCCATCGCCACGGACGGGCGGATGCACACGGGTGGCACGAGCACCGAGTTGAGGATGAGCTTCTCCGGGCGGCCGCCGACCGAGTCCACCCACAGCAGCTCGCAGTCCTGGTCCGGGATCTGCTGGAAGAGCTCGAGCACCTTGAGCGGGCTCAGGTCTTCCTGCGCCTTGGACAGGTGCTGCCCGATCTCCGGGTTGATCGCCTGTGCCTCGGCGAACTGCGCCACGAACACGTTGCGCAGGTCGTGCGCCGACTTGGCGCGGTACTTCTCGTGCACGAGCTTGAGCGTCGTGCTCGTGACCTTGCGCACCGTGCCGTTGATGCCCGTGCAGTACGGGCACTTGACCGCCTTCTTGCAGATCGCTGAGATCTTCTTGCGCAGCCCGATGAGCCGCAGCACGTCCGCGCGCGGGTCGCGCATGCGCCGCAGGAACGCCTCACGCTCATGCGGCGGCAGCAGCACGCGGCTGCACTCCTTGCAGATGTTCTGCAGGATCTCCGTGATCGCCTTGAAGTACCCGATGTGGAACACGGGGAGCTCGAGCTGTGCACACATGCAGCCAGTCAGTTAGTGTCTCTTGTCACCCGTCACCTGCTGCTGCTGCTGCTGCTGCTGCACCCACCGCCTACCTTGATGTAGCCAAAGTGCCCGACGCAGTCCGCCAAGCGCAGGTTGCACGTCTGAAGTCGCAGAACACGCCCATTTGAGCCTCCCTCCACCGCCTCATTCTCACCTCATTCTCCACCTCATTTCGAACGTACGTCGCACGTGTCCTTCTTGTTCGAGACGCCGAGGCGCTTGTCCAGCACGCCGTCGAGCGCCGGGTCCCGCGACGGCATCTTGAACAGGTCCCTTCACAGAAGCGCCACCATCATGAGCGCCTCTCGCACATGCTCCCACGTCACACACATGTACACCTTACTTGGAGTGGATGCGCAGCTCCGACATGCGCATCATGTCGACGTCCGAGAGCAGCCCGAAGTTCAGGTGGCTGATCTTCGCCGGCCGGTCATTCTCCAGCACCAGCTGCTTCACTAGCGGGTTGCGCCGCTCGGCGCGCGGGCCGCCGCCGCCGCCGCCGCCGCCGAAGCGCCCGCCGTGCTGGTGCTGCATCTCTTCCTGGCGCTGCGCTTTAACGCGAATGACTGGAGCTGCCCGAAAATGGTACGCGATGGGTACCGTGTACCATATGTGTACCGGTATGCTGTAGCCATTCGATAGACACCAGACAACGCGAAGATGGGCCGAGGCGAGTTCTACCGCAACAAGTACGGACGCGGCGGCGGCGGCGGGCGCGGAGGCCGTGGAGGCGACCGAGACCGTGACGGCGGCATCGGTGGCCGTGGCTTCCGCGGAGAATACGGCGGCGGAGGCTACGCAGAGCGCGCGCCGGCGATCTCGACCGCTTCAGCGCCGGCGCTCAGCTGGACGCAGCTCGGCGACCTGCTCCAGCAGCTGCACGGACGCAACTACGGCGCGTACCACGACCTCGAGCGCGTGTTCGCGTTCGGTAGTAACGCTGATGCCAGCGCGCTGCAGTTCCGGCTGGCGTTTGACCACGTGCAGGGCGACCCGTACGCCAGTCCGTCGCGCGCGCACGTGCTGCTGCCGCCCGCGGCTGCCGGCTTCCCGCGCGACATGCACGCAGCCGCGAAGGTGCGCAACGTCGCGCTCTGCGACTACCTCACGCGTCGGTTCGCCGCGAGCGCGAAAAGCGCGGGCGCGGACGCCAAGACGGTCAGCAACTCGTACCACGGCGCCAAGGGCGGCGACATCTCGATCGACGCGCCGGGGCAGCACGTGATCGAGCGCTCGTCCGTGATGGTGCTGCCGGACGGGTCCGTGGAGGCGCGCTTCAACATCAACCTCCCGGCGCGCGGCCGCAGCATCTGCGGCGACTGGGCGTACACGATCCTCGTCGAGACGCTACCGAGGCTCGTGGAGCGCGCGCTCGTGTTCACAAGCCTGGACGCGAGCCACCTGTGGACGCATATCCGCAGTGTCGAGGACCAGGAGCAGCTGCGCGGGCTGCTCAAGGACGCCGGGCTCGTCGGCTTCATCCGCGACGGCGCGATCCTCCCGCGAGAGTCGGGCGCGTCCGACCAGCCGCTCAGCGCGCACAAGGCGATCCCGTTCCAGTCGCCGCCGACGCTCGCACGGTCGTTCACGCTGCAGAACTGCGGCGCGGTCACCGGCATGGGCATCCCCGTGGGCGTCACACTCTTCGTCGGCGGCGGCTTCCACGGCAAGACGACCGTGCTCAAGGCGCTCGAGGTCGGCGTGTACAACCACGTGCCAGGCGATGGTCGCGAGTTCGTCGTGATGGACGCGAGCGCGGTGAAGATCCGCTCGGAGGACTCGCGCAGCGTCGTGTGCACGGACATCAGCGCGTTCATCGCCAACCTGCCGTTCAAGCAGGACACGGTCCGGTTCTCGACCGCAGACGCGTCGGGGAGCACGTCGCAGGCAGCGAACATCGTCGAAGCGCTCGAGGTCGGCGCCACCACGCTGCTCATCGACGAGGACACGTGCGCGACGAACTTTATGATCCGCGACTGGAAGATGCAGCAGCTTGTCGCGAAGGAGAAGGAGCCGATCACGCCGTTCATCTCCAAGGTGCGCGCACTGTTCACGCAGGAGGGCGTGTCGTCGGTGCTCGTGGTCGGCGGCGCCGGCGACTACTTCTCCGTCGCGGACCATGTGATCATGATGGACTCGTATGAGCCGCGGGACGTCACGAAGGAGGCCAAGGCGATCGCGACGGAGCACGGCGAGGTCCGGCAGGACGCTATCTTCGGCGGCTTCAAGCCGAGGATCCTGCTTCCGCGCGGCTTCGAGGTCAGCGGGAAGGTCGTCTCGCGCGGCATCGGCCGGATCCAGTACGGGGAGGTAGGCAATGGCGTTGTGGCTGCTGGTGTGTGCATGATGAGCGAGCGACCGACGAGCTGAGGTGTGTGTGTGTGTATTCTCAGGTGGATCTGGACTTGGCTGCGGTGGAGCAGATCGTAGAGCCTAGCCAGGTTCGCGCGATCGCTGACGCCATCATGAAGGCGAGGAGCTACATGGACGGCAAACGCACGCTCGTGGTGCGTCCTAGCTGCTACTGTGCGCTGCGGTGTCTGGCGTTACCCTAAGTCACATGGGTTGTGCTTACACTGGTGGTGCTCCCGCAGGAGGTGCTCGACATCTTGGAGCAGGAGTTCGAGCGCACAGCGTCGCTCGACAGCATCGGCTCGCACAAGAAGTCCGGATTCTACACGCGACCGCGGCGCTTTGAGGTGCGCTAGGGCTGGCGCGCTGTCGTTCGTGTCGCGCTGCTAACGCTGTGTGTGCACGATGCTTGTGTTGCCTGTGTGTGTGCTGCAGCTTGCAGCGGCGATCAACCGCCTGCGCACGGCCACGATCACGCAATGAACAGCGCCCCGTCGTCCTCACCTCACTCTTGCTTTGGCGTTCTCGTCCTGCTTGCCATTTCTTGTGCCTCCAGTCTTCCGTCATGACTCGAGAGCCTCTCGGTCCAGCGCGATCACGCTCATCTTGGCGCCGGCAGCGCCCGTCTCTAGTGAGCTGGAAGCGTTCAGCATCCCGCCGCGGGAACGCAAGATCTCCCGCAGGTGCGACGCGTTCAGCATGTAGCACAGCAGTGCGTGGAATACGGGTCGCACACCGTCGTACTCACGCGGCCACTTGGCGTGGCGAAAGTACGCGTCCAGCGTCTCCTGGGTGGCAGGGAGCAAGAGCGACGATGGAGTAACTCGGCGCAGCTTCGCTCTCAGCGCGCTCGGGTTGGCGAGGAACTCGCATGCAGCACTCCAGCTCGACGCCCCTACTGTCTCGCCTGGGGTGCGCCACGGCAGCTCCGGTTGCAGCACCACGCGAGTGGCTTCCACGAGCAGCGCCTCGCTGACCAGGTATGCTTCGAAGCTCAGCGCGTCGGCGTGTCCTGGCTCATTGTCGTCTCGGATCGGCGCCTGACTGGCAATGTGGTCAGCTGCTACGTTCAACGCCTCGAGCGCCTCGACGACATCCTGGTCTCGAGGCTGGACAGCGATGGCAGCTCCCAGCTGGTCCCCATTGAGCGCGCGAGTGTCGACGACGAAGACGACGTCGAATGGCGGTTCGTGGTGCTCCGGGTACAGCTTCCAGCGCAGATCGTGTGTGAAGTCAGTCGCTGCCGTCGCTGTCGCGCCGCAGTCAGCGTTGTACAGAACAACGATGCGCTCCACCTCGACGGCTTGCCGCAGCTCGTCCACGGCCTCTCCGTCACGTCGAGCTGATCCATCGCTGTCGCTGCAGTTCGTCATGTTAAAGCACGAGAAGTGGTAGCCCAGGCGCTGGACGAGTCCGGCGGCTGCCGCTGTCGTGGAGGAGCTCATAGCCACAAGAACCGGCTTGGCGAACGCGCCACAGAGTTGGCAGTGACCGTGGTAGTCGATGGGAGTCACCGTCGCCGTGTGGGTGCCGCTCACTGTGACCAGCTCTCGGACACCTCGGAGGCGCGTGTCCTGAATCGCAATACACGACGGACACTCGGTGTTCGGGAACTCCAGATGCGTGACGAAGTCGCTGTGGTTGTCTGCGTGAGGAAGCGGTTCGTCGTCACAAGAGTGACATCCTATCACAGCGGCATCTTCGAGCGGGAGCGCCTGGCGCGCGCCGTGTGCGCAACGCAAGTACTCAGAGAGACTGATACGGACAGTTTGCTTCCTGATTGTCGGGTCAGAGACGCTCGCGAGCTCGAGCAGCACGTAGGATCGGAACTCCGTCTTGAGCTGCACGATCGAGAGCGTCGCGAGGAACCACTTGCTGTCGATTTGGCATCCGAACTTCGTCAAGCGCAGCACGCGCACGTACTTTGTCAGCTTGTGGAGCCACTTGGCCGTCACAGTCGGTTCTCCGTCGTCACTGAAGTCTACCGCTGCCACCAGATCGCCGAACGCGGACGGCGGTAGATGCACGTCGTACGGATTCACCTCGTTCTTCATCAGCGTGACTTGCGTTGGTAGACGCTCGTCTGAGGGCGTGCGGTGCGCTTGCGAGATCGCGGCTCTCGTCGTCTTCTCTCTCGGATGCAGCTCGAGAACGAACTCGGTCGGGGACGCGTCGAACACGTGCACGAGAACCGAGCGGGTGCGGATCCGAACCTCGCCCGAGTAGATGCGTGTCTCGTCGAACCGGCGCTGATCTTGCTGGCGTTGCGTGGCATCGGCGCGCTGATGCCTCCAAACGACAAACGCGTCGTCCTTGTCGGATCCAGCGTACTGCACCTCGAGAGCATTCGAGTGCATCAGCCTCGATGCGTCCACGACGCGCTCGTGACACGCCGAGTCCTTCCCGCTCCGCAGATCGCTCAGCACGAAGTGCAGCTTCGTGCTCGCATCCGGACGCACGTACGCGGCGACGAGGAAGAACCCGAACGACTCGTCCGCAGTCCGAAGCCTCATCCCTTCCTTGTGTACGCAGAGCACCGAGTCGTACTCGCGCACGCGCAGCGGCGGCGGACACGGAGGACCCGACCAGATGAGCCGGAAGTGCCGCTTGCGCTTCTCGTAGAGCAGACAGAGCCACTTGCAGAACGCCCCAAAGCCCTCGGCGGTGCGGCCATATCCGAGAGAGCGGTACTCGCGGGTCGTCATCACGAGCGGGAACGAAGACGACGAAGTCGGGTCGTACGCCACGACGCGCAGACCGTCGAGAATGTATCCACGTGCACGCTGCTCGTAGATTGCGACGCGGAGCTTCTTCCCGCTGAGCTGCTGGACACACGCGAAGACCGGTATGCTGGCGATCCGCGCGAGGCGGAGCTTCAGAGCTCTCAGTCGCTCTTTCTTCCTTGACAGTCGCTCCAGCGCGCTTGCGAGTTCATCGGCCGCTCGCATCAGCAGACTCTCCTCTCGCCTCCGGTTGAGTTCTCGTGCAGCGTCTGCAGCAGCGCGAGCGAGCTCTTCTCGGAGACACTCTCTTCGCAGGATAGCGTCGTGGCGCTTCTGATCGAGTTGGTCTTGGTGGGAACGAACAAACTCAATCGGCGGCAGCGCGGACTCCACCACGTGTGCGATCTCACGCGCTTCGTCCAGAGCGTCGTGCTCCGGTAGCCGTCGGCTATCGTCGCCAGCGTTGTGCGGGTCATCACTTCCCGCTCCCTGCACTCGCCGCTGTGGTGACTTCTTCTTCACGCGGAGCTTCGCGGTGCGTGCGACAGTCTTCTGGCGGATCTCGGCTCGCCGCTGCTCCTCGTCTCGCTGCTTCTGGTCAATGCGCTCTGCTCGCAGCTTCTCCTGCCAAACAAGCGAACGAATGGTCAGCACTCGTGAGACGCCGGGAAGACGAGCGTTGGCTTCGTCTTGCATCTCGAATACCTTTTCGCTCATCAGTCCTTTGAGTGTATCACGCTGCCGCTCGACAAGCTCCTTCACGCTGTCGACCTCGTCTGTGAGTACACCAAGGCGCTTGGACAGCTCGTCGGTCAGGACAGCGTAGACTCGAGACACGTCCTTGAAGCACGACTCACGCCAACGCCTGCTCGTTCGCCACCAAGGAAGAAGAGTGTTACTCTAGCAGCCAGCACGACCAACAGCAGGTTGGCTCCGCACCATACGCGGTGGTCCTGCGTGAGATCGCGCTCTTTGGCCGAGTGCGTCCAGAGTATCTGCGCCAGAGCGATTCGTGTCAAGCGAACTCGAGTGTCCCCACGCGAGAACGATGACAGTGGTGCCGCGTACGCTCCACGCACCTGCGTCTGCAGATCCTCCAGCGTCAGCATCAGTTGGTTTCGCTCTCGCTCGCACAGTGACAGCTGCATCTCGACGCGTCTGTGACGAACGAACGAACCGCGTGCAGGCATCAGCACCACGGCAGTCAGACGCGAACCAATTCTCTCACTCGCTCACAGCCAACCAGCTATGAAGCAACTCGCACTTGATCTGGACGGTCTGATCTGCGATCTCGTCGAACACTGTCGTGTTCACTCGCTTGTGCTGCTGCTCTTCGCGATCGTGATCACCATCCGCTCGCTCGTCGTCGTCGCTGATCGAGCCCACATCGACGAGGTACTGGCGGATCGCTCGGAGTGCTCGCATCCGACCGTACAGAGCTTCTTCCTCGAGCAAGATCTGCTGCGCGGCTCCGATGCGCGCGCCGTCGACCACATCGTCTTCCGGAAGGATGCTCACGAGCGGCTTCGCAAGAGCAGGCGGTGGTGGCGGTGCGCGCGCTCTCCAGGACGACCCCGCCTTCAGTTTCTCCGAGGCGCTCGCGTCATTGGCTTGGCTGGGATCACAGCCAGCCTCTCCTCCACCTCGACGTCGCTTCTTTCGGCGCTGCCAACTGCTAGACGTCCAGTACTTGAGCGAGCGAGCGCCGTGGACTGCTCTGTCGCCGAGGCTGCCGCTCATCACGTCGTCCAGCGCGCCTTGCACAATGAACGGGTTGCGCGCGAGTCGGAAGCCGAGCCACTCGACGAGGTCCGCGGAGCCGTCCAGGAAGTCCAAGTCTTCGCACATCGCGAGCAGGTAGTTGCCGCTCTCGTCATGCAGGAACGGCTGCGGCTTGCCTTGATGAACCACTCGCCGCCACGTCTGGATCGCCTCGACGACGTTCACGGACGCTGCTCGCACGAGGAGCAGCCAGTCGCCGAGCATGTGCATCTCCTTGCCTCGTGGAAGGCGCAGTTGGCGCTTCGGTGACGCTTTCTCGGTCGGTACAGCCTTCGAAGGCTTCGCTTTCGTAGCCTTCGCCGAGCTCTTGATGCTGCTGGTCACCGACGAGTACTTGCTGCTGGTGTTTGGAGGCGCTGCCTTCGGGTACTCTCGACTCTTTCGACTCGTCTCGCTCGGGACCATATCGAGCAGCGCGTGTAGCGTGGCTTTGTACTCCTCGCGAACGGCGACGCTGCGCTGCACCGCGAGCTCGGCTTCCTGGGTCGAGACGACAACGGCGCCATCTTCGTCATCATCTTCGAGTGCTGCCATCGGCATCGGATGCGTAACCGGCTCACCAGGTGTAAAACAATACTTAGTCTATTGGCACATGGTGGTGATCGAGTTTGTCGTTAGCAGGTGTCGAGCTGCACGATCTTGAACTGCGCAGCGCGCGCCTTGTTCTCCGGTGTCCCGCGGATGATCGAGAGCGCGTTCGTGTCCGCGCGGCGCGTGACCCAGCCGCCGAGCCCGAAGAAACTCGCCACGCAGAAGATCGCGGTCGTGCCTCGCGCGTGGTCGATCGCGAACTGCTCGTACGACCGGAAGTCCTCGCCCCGCACCTTCAGGCTGCCGAGGCGGTTGACGCCAAGGAACAAACTCGATTTCTCGCTCTGGAACCCCCACAGCTCGGTGCCGTCGCCCAGCGTGTACGCGCGAAACATGCAGCCGTCGATCACGATGTCCGAGCTGAGCGCGCGTACACGACCACAGCATATTCTCGTAAGCGATACACTGGACAACAACACCTACCACCATCTAACTACAGAGTTCTCATACCCGAGTACGGCTTCTCCGTCCGCATCCCGAAGGAACTTGCCCGACACGACCTCCTGGAACGCGCAGCGGAACCGGAAGTTGACGCCCAGCTTCGTGCCCGTCATTCGCTTCGCCTGCACCGTCACGTGCTTGAGCCCGTCGTTGACCGTGTCGGTCTTGTGATCCAGCCGCTCGAGCTGGGCTTTTTGCATGTCGAGCGCGCTGCCCATCGCCAGCGCAACCTCTTTAAGCTCCGCGAGCTGCGGTTCGACTGCGCGCAGGAACTGCTCGTGGATGTCGTCGTCGTCGGACTGCGCCACGGCAGCGCGGGCGCTCGTCTGGTTCGAGGGCGGCGGTCGGCCGCCGTTCTCCGAGTCTCGTCGACCAGGTCCTGGAGCAGAAGCTGGAGGCGTCGCGTGGGCACCCGCGTAGTGCGCTTCCAACTGCTGCGACGAGTCGAACTTGACTCTGCACTCGGGGCAGATGAACCCCATCGCGATCTGAGCGCGCGCCGCGTTAGTTCGTCCCGGGATCCCCTCGCGCATACGTCATCCACTCCCTACCTGCTCGGACGCCGCGGCGCCGCGATCGCCGCTCGGTGCAGTCGACACTGCGTTGTAGAACCACCCGGACCACGTCATCCCGCTGCAGGCAGTCGCATCCCATACAAAAAGAAGGACGTCAGCTCCTCCGAGCACTCGTCACTCCACTCGGCCGCTTTTCGCACCGCAGCGTGCGCTTGGAGAGCTCCACGTTCTGCTGCGCGGCCTCGACCACACGCTCGCTGCGCTCCAGTTGCTCTGCGAAAAAGGCGTCAGGCGGTGGGTGGTGAGAGCGTCACTTGTAGTCGGGAAGCTCAGACGTTCACGCACGCACCCGACTGCATGCTGAGCGCATGCGCGGTCTCCCGGGCGGCGCTGAGCGACTCAGCGACTGCGCGCAGCGACTGCGTGTGTTTGGCGCGCTGCTGCTGCTGCTGCTGAGTGGCGGTGGCGTCGGATGCGGCGGCGACGGCGGCGAAGTCGCCCATGGCTGCTGCTACTGCTGCTGCTGCTGCTGCTGCTGGAAGTGCGCTGTCGAAATGGAAGAAATGCGTACTGTACTTAGCAACTGAATTGGACGCACTGATCGGGTAATAAGGAAATTCGCTCTGCATTCGTTGAGCTACTCTTGCTGACTATCGCCGCCGCCAGTTTGCAGGTAACCTGCACACGAGCTTTGGGACTCTCTGTCAGCCTTTGATTGTGTTTGTCTATTCGGCGAACACACGGATGCACGAGTG
>JAASGU010000696.1:0-14033 GCA_023334365.1 Globisporangium acanthophoron
GCCAGACGCGCAGCAGCAGCAGCAGCCTCCGCCTCCAGCGCCGCCACCTTCTCAGACTTGAGCGTCGACACCGCCGACCGCGCAGACACGCCGCGCCACTGGCTCTGCAGCTTCACCGCCATCGTGTTCTCGAGCTCCGCTTGGCGCTGTTGCTGTTCGATACGTCTCTCGTTTTGCATTCGCCTGCACGCAACTCGGTCCACTGTTCCCTTCCAGTGGCTCTGGATACGAATCGCCATGAGATTCTGGAGCGCAGCCTCTCTTGCTTCGCTATCGGCCTTGAGACTCTTCAAGTGCTTCTGGGCGACCTTGATGCGCCACTGCCCTTGGATCTTGCGAGCCATCATAGTCTCGAACTCGATCAACCGCTCCTGCTCACGGAGCTTGGCTTCGGCTCTCCGGATGTTGACGTCAGTCCGTGCTGCAGCCGATCGCCAAGCGCACTGCAGCTTCACCGCCATCGCCTGTTCAAGCCGAGCCCGGCGCTCCTCCTTCAGCATCGCAACGGTGGAACGAGCGCTTGCTCCTCGCCACTGAGCCTGGATTTGCTTCGCCATCTTGTCTTCCAGGTCTGCCTGGCGCTGACGCTCCAGCGCTGCCACCTCAGCTCTCAAGGATGCCACTTCCAGGCGCGCGCTGCGTCCACGCCACTGCTTCTGGATCCGGATCGACATCGATTCCTCGACTTCCTGCCGCATCCAGCGCTGGACCTCGGCCTCTGCTTTCACCACAGCGAGCTCCTTCACGGCGAGCGCGCGACGCCAGGCGCTTTGAAGCAGCACGATCGCGCGCACTTGCGCAAAGAAGCTCGTCCTCTCCTTGCGAGCGCGGAATGTCGCCTGGATCTTGGTCGCGGCAGCTACCTTCTCAGCGCGAAGCTGGCGCCGAATCCGAAGCTCTTCGCGCGCCTGCTGAACAGCACGTGTGCGACGAACGAACGCCTCAATGGCGGAGATCGCCCGGAGCATCGACTTGTAGTGCTGCTGAGCCTGATGAGCTCGAATCGCCGACTGCAAGACGACAGCCGACGAGATCTGAGCCTTGTACTTGCGACGCTGGATCACGCCTCGGAGAAGCCTCTGGATGAGGACGATGCTTGCAACACGCCGCTGGAACTCGCGTCGAAGCTCCGCGACAGTCTTCTGAGCATCGCGACGACGGAGGTTCGACTGCCCGAAGAGAGCAATCACCTTCGCAGCGTCCACACGCTTGCGGTAGTGGCGGCGTGCCAGTTTCCCACGCACCACTCGCTGGAGTCGAACAGCCATCGTATTCCGAGACTGGCCGACCGGCATGCTGTACGCCATGCGTTCTTTCGTGTGTTGCTCTGCTCAGCACGCACAGAACGCGTCAGTCAGCACGTCCATTTGCGCAAACGCACAGCGGCACACTCAATACGTACCCATCGCTTTGGTCTTCTGCTCGCGCTGGCGCATGCTCCTAGCGTGCAGCTCGAAGAGTGACAGCCCGGCAGTGTCGTCGCTTGAGCCAGTGTTGCGGCGCGGCAGCTTGCTCGCGACCTTCGCTTTCTCCGCTGCCGCAAGGGCTCTGTCGGCCGCTGCAAGAAGCGCACAACGTCGTTCTCAGTCCTAGTCGCGACGCCAAATGCATACACTTGCAACGCACCAGCCTTGCGCTCCATCTCCTTGAACTTCTGCGCCGCAGACTTGACCGACACGCTCGACGCATCGACTGACGTCTTGATTTGCTCCAGGTCGGGTTCTGCATGCACGACTTGTGAGCATCGAGGGCACACCACGCAGCCCTCTACACTGTCGAACGCACCTGGACGAATGGGGGGAGGACCTTCGAACGACTGCTTGCGCGCCAGCTCGATCGACGCTTTGCGCACTGCTCGCTGCTCTTCTTGCGCGCGCGACTCGGCGAGCTGCTGCTGGAAGCGCGCGACCGCCTTGATCGCAGCCGGACTCGGCGCCTTCTTCCGCGATTTGTCCGTGAACGGGTAGCTCGTCGCTGGGATCGCTACGAGTGGTACGATACGATGGTTGGGATCACGTGCAGCGAAAGAAGCAGCCGCTGAACGCAGATGGGAAGCGTACCTGGAGACGACGACGAGCTCGTGCTGGAGGTGTCCGAGTCGACGGACGTCTTGCGCACCATGATGCCGTTGCGCATGAACATCTCGTGCGAGACGTCGTGCTGCGAGAAGTGCAGGAGACTGGCCTTCGCCTTCTCCTCGGCCTCCTTCTCGAGCTGCTCCAGCTCCTTTGCGCGCACGTACGCGGGGTCGAACTCAGGCGACGAGTAGTTGTTGCGCGTGATCGCGTTCATCGTCGCTTGGACTGTCGCGCACCAGACACCCACAACCGTCAGCGGCTCCGACTCGCTCCGATGGAACCAACTTCCTCGCACCAGCCGCGTACCTTTCTGGCGCTCGGCCTCCTCCTGCCGTCGCTTCTCCTCCAGCTTCTCCTCTGCGTACGACTTGGCGCCGCTGTAGTTGCGCAGCGAGTCCTTCGCCTCGCGCTCTGCAGCATCGCAGCAGTGAGTCGACCCGCCCTCCTAGTCCCAGTCTCGTGGCCGTGCGCACCTGCTTTCAGCTCGTCCTCCTTGCGCTTCACTGCGTGCGTGTACAGGTGATCGTGGTCGCCTGCATGGACAGCACCAAGAGGCTCAGATGAGCCATTTCTGCACACACACCAGCACCAAGAGCGAGCGAGAGAGAGAGAGAGAGATCACCTACCGCTGCGCGTGAACTGGAGCAGGGACTCCTTCGCCTCCTTCTCGGCCAGCCGCTCGTCCTCCTTGCGCTTCTGCGCGTGCTGGTACACGGGGTCTTCCAGCGCGTACGACGTCGTCTGCGAGTACAGTTCCTTGTGCTCTAGCGCTGGATGCATGCAGAGTCAATGTCAATAACGCATGTCTCCATCCTCCACCACAGTGACAACCGCACCGATCCGCCGGTCGTCCGCCTCGCGCTGGCGCTGCGCCTCCGCCGCGTCGTCCACCAGCGTGCGCGTGCTCTTGACGCTCGCAGAGGCGAGCGCCGCGTCCTCCGCCGCCTTCTTCTCCGCCTCCTTGCGCTCGCGCAGCTTGCGCAGCACGTTGTTCTCGAACGTGTCAACCGTGCCGGCCGGTTTGTCTGCTAGCAGCAGCGTATTCGACACACAGTTTCTTAGTAACGACACAACGCGAGGCTAGTGAACAGTGTCTACAGCTGCGGGCTGGTGGCGACGGTACCTTGCGCGCCGCTTCCGCGGCGGTTCGCCAGGAACTTATTCGCGGCCTTGCGCTCCGGCGGCGGTGACGCCTTCGTCGTGGCGTCGCCCGCCGGCGCCTTGTTGAACATCTCGCGCAGCGCGCGCACGCGGCCGCTCACCTGGCTCAGCTCTGCCACGTACGACACGAAGAGGGGGTTGAGTACTGTCATGTAGCTGCCGTAGTGATGCACTTGTCGGGCACGGTACCTTCGTCCATGGCTGCTGCTCGCTCTGCTTGCTCCTTACGCTCGGGTTGCGGCCCTTGACTCACAGACGCCGCCTATCTTGCTCGTCACCTGCTGCTGCTGCGATGCGCTCCGAAACGCGACTGAGCCACAACCTCGCGACTCGACGCGCTCACTCGTCTCTTTCGCGTACGTGCGTGCGTGGCGGCTGGCGGCGCATGCTTCTTACTGAAAGGCACACGTCACACGTCGCACACCATATTCGTACCTACGAGGAGGAGGAGGATGAGGTCATAGTCAGTGCGAAGAGCCGGAAAGCCACATGTTTCGCTCGCTTAAGTATAAAATGTGCTTAAGCGAATCTGTCACTTGAATATCCTGAAGCGACACACCAAGCAGCACTCGCAATGGCGGCCGCCGCGTTCCCGTTCGTCGGTCAGTGGTGGCTGCTGCTTCCTGCGAGCATATGGAGACCTCATATGCTGGACACTTGCCTTGCTGACTATCGGGCGAATATGCAGCACCGGCCAAACGCCTCGAGAACGCGCTCTGGCGGCGCGCGACTCCTGCGACGCCGCTGCTGCTGCACGAGCTGCTGGCTTTGCACCCACAGCTCCGACGACCCATGCTGCAGCAACGTGCGTGCTACCAGCTTGGACTTTGTATCGGAACTTCGACACTCACGCGAGGACTCTCGCTCGCTTAACAGATCTGCGGCTGCTGCGGGTCGCGGTGGCTCGGCTGGTAGCAGCGCTGACACCGGAGACGCGGCTCGCGACCGACTCGCTCGTAGGTCGGAACATGCACCATACTCTCGATCGGGTCTTCAGCTGCTAATGCCCTCGGCGTATCTGTGTGGGGATCTCTTTAGCGGGTCGTGTTGCTGCTGTTCCACGAGCTCCTGGTGGTCAGCAACGCGCTCCGCCTCGACGCGCAGAGGGTGCGGTCTCGCGACTTGAGTGGTACTGTACTGAAAAGCTACGCGCAGTCTCACGATTCGCTGCTGGTGCGGCTGCAGTGCGGCGCAAAGCATCTCGTGCGTACCGCACAAGCGCGATTCAGCGACTTCACGGCGCCGTGGAAGCTCTGTCAGGAGCTGCAGAGCCTGCTCATGTACGGATGCGAACACCTCTACGCGCTGACAAGCACGGACTAGGGATCCCACCATTCACTTACCACCGCCGACAGGATCTCGCTCTCGGGCTCCGAGTTCGTAGGCAACTACTTCGACTTCCGTAGCTTCGAGACCAAACTAATGGCGTTCGACCGGTGGCGACGCAGGAACGACGAGTGCTGCTCCTCGGTCGTCTCGCTGCGCACCACGACTACCCCCTCCCACTCATCACCGTCATTTATGCACCCGCTGCTCCCACGCCCGGTGGACGACAGCCAGAGCGCGACTGAGCCTCCGATAACCAAGCTCAAGACGCTCGAGGAGCATCGACTCGCGACGCGGTTCCAAGAGAAACGAGTGACCGCGCGAACGTGGCGAAAGGCGAAGAAAGACGCGTACAAGCTGCTCGCGCTCGGAGAGCGAGTCGGGATCGTCGAGGCGCTCTATCTGCTGCTCGAGATCATCTCGCTGCGGCCGAAAGGATGCTGCTTGCCGCCGCTCTACCTCAACGCAGGCTGCGTCTACCTCACGCTCGACCACCTCGAGGACGCAGCGAAGGCGTACCGGAACTGCCTCCGACTCGACCCAGCATCGTGGAAAGCGCGGTACAATCTCGGAGTCGCGCTCGCTCGCGCCCAAGACTTTGTCGACGCGAAGCACCAGTTCGATCTCGCGTTGCAGGGCTGCTCCGACAGCGACGTTGCTCGCGACATCCAAGCGATGATCCACGAGATCGAAGAGGTCGTGCAGAACAGGAATATTCGCGCTTTCAACGCCACGCAGGAAGCGCGCACGTTCACCACCCAGTACCTGGAAACTCTCCATTCCGTGGTTGGGAACCCACGTACTGTTGCTGTCGAGGATTACACTGCGAACTGTCGTGGCACTCCAATGCGTCAGTCTCCATTGCTGCTTTATGAAGTCCACGGCTGGCAAGGAGCGATCGCTGGGCTTCTTCATCGCTTGTATACGGTTGGATACACGCGCTCTGTTTCGATCGACGCGGAGTTCGGTCGCGCAGACTCAAGCGGGTCTGGTACCGTGACAATCGAGCAGTTTGAAGCGATTCTGCGCGCAGTGACGAACTCTTCGCTGACTGCAAGCGAGCACTCCGAGCTGACCAAGATCTGCGAGAACGGGTACCCTTGTATCGATGACTGGGGCATGTGATACAAAGCGATGTTTGACGTTTAACTCTTCGTCTGTTGCTGCGTTGTTTGTCTCTAGGAACGTGCTGATCCGCTTCTTGGTTCCAAACGCTGAGACTCTCGCGACGCTGGATGAGATACGACAAGCTGGTGCCTTTCACGCTGCTCTGCGGTGGTCACTGACGCGGAAGCGAGCGAAACGCAGCGAGAGCGCTCGCCAGGGCGGGCTCTGGTATTGGCTCGAGCTCTCGATGGCGAAATGGGTGAGTCGGATCGACTTGCCGCTGACGCTTGTGCCAGCGCTGAGCGAGCTGGGATGGACGACGCCGATGGATCTGGTGCTTCGCTCGAACCGCCTTGATCCAGCAACTGCGGTGTTACCGCTGTCCTTTGCCGGCAGAGGTGTGTTCGTGTACGAGTGTCACCAAGCGCGGCAAGCGATCGAGAACGAGGCAGCTCTCGTGCTTCAAATGTTCTTCCGACGGCTCATGCGAGTGATGCGACGAGCGAAGAGCTTCAAAGCGTTGGAGAAAGTGACAGCAACTCGACTGCCTGAGCACGTGAACTACTCGAGCGTGATCTCCGATATCCGAACCACGATCAGTGGCGACACTGTGCTTGAGCAGCAAATCGTTGCACATGTACTAGAATGCTTGGAGACTCTGGTCGATGACGTGGTCGCTGGGATTCGACTTGAGCGCAAGGAGGATGAGGAGCGGATTCGCTGGCAGGAGATCCCGGTTCGGACCGAGAAGCGACAAGCAACCGTACAAGCCGTGGGGATGTTGCAACAACTCATGGCGCACAAGATCGTATGATGGGATCAGTTAGACCAGAGTGGTCACTAGCGTGTCGGTAAGTGTCGAGACGCTGGAGTCCAGGTCCAACGCAATGTCGTCCAGAAGATCGTCTAGGAGCATCTCCTCCAGTCTGAATAGACAAGATGCACAACCCGCAATACAATGTCAGTCGGTGTCAACAACAAACTCACAAGCACAACGGTCGTGCTGGCGCACATCTCGACAACTGCCCACTGCTCCATGCCGGTTCCAGCTAGGGACGCCTCGGCTAGGCGTCGGTGGCTCTCGAACTTCTGCCGTCGCTTCTCGATCGCCAAGTATCGACGTCCGTGCAGAATCGAAGTCGAGAGTGCCCGACCTTTGCCAGCTCTCATCGGCGCTGAGATCAGGGATGAGTCGAATGCCTCGTCGGTCGGCACGAGTCCATTCTCCAAGTTGCTTGCAAAGTCGGGATAGCACCTTTGGTGATCTTGCTGTGGTTGGGCTGGGACATCGAGCTCCATTACGACGCCAAGCGGCAGTACGAGCGGCTCGGTGTCCTGAAGGTTCGATCGAGATGAAGTCGCAACACCAGAAGCGGCTTCCTGCGAGATGCCAGCTGTCGGTTGCTCCGTGTGTCCGAGTCCCACGAACTGAGGCTGGTTTGGAACAGAATACCCCAAAGCGAATCCTTTCTGGATGAGTTGCTCTTCGTGCTCTTCGATGTGCCTGATCTGGTCGAGAATCGCGTCCAGCTGGCTGGTGTGATAAAGATCCACGTGGTGCCGTGTGAGTCGCAATTCTTCGTCGTTCAGCAACTCAACCGTGTCCTGTTCCACCAGCTCCACACAGTTAACTTCTACCATGACATGCCTGATACCGTGAGAGTCACGACGCACGAACGAACAGCATACCAGAAGCAGATCGTCCAGGATCGCGGAAGCCAAGTCGTCCGAGTATTTCGCGATCGTAGCCAGACTTTCTTGAGAAAGAATGAGCGACAGCTTCGAGCCGCGGTGCTGGTACATAGCTCGCAGCACTTCGTCACCATGGTTCGCGAGTGGAAATGATGGCAGCTGGGGATGCACGTTCACAGTCTTGTAGGAACAAGTGGTCTCGCCAGCAGTGTGTTTGATCCGCTCGCCACGCCTGCTGAAGGCGTCAGTGTAGAATCCGCGATCTTCGTCGAGCAGTGTACGAGCGTCCGCAGTATCGCGATACATCTCAATCGGAGTCACGGGAGCGCGCCGTCTCAAGTGCTCATCAGTAGATGCAACGTATCTGGGTGACGGTGACACTTGGCTCGAGTGGATCGATCGCATAGGAGTTCCCGATCGGCTTCCTCGAGAATGCGGCAGGTTCATTGGTATCGGTGACGCTGGGGGTTGCTGCTCGATCTCTTGATACTCTGCTAACGAGAGCGATGCGCTGACGGGCTGAGATGCCGCATCAAGAGTGCCGACAAGGATCTCCCATTCTTCCAGATTGATCGTGTTGCGGTCGCCTTCGTGGATCAGGTACACGTAATCGGATATCTAGCACAAAGCCGCATGCTGTGTTGGTTAGCAAAGATATGATGGCGCAGTCGTAGAAAGCAGACCTGAGGCGTTAGAGTGGCTCACCTGATTGTGCGTTGCTGGGAGTCCCAAGAGGCGAAGTCCGTCCAGGATCTGGTTCACGCCGATCCGCCCTCGCTGCTGACGATCCAAGACGGCAAAAACGTTCGCACTGTAGTTTGGCTGGGTTTGAGAGCGCGAGTTTCGAGGAGACCGAGAGAGCGGAGAGCGAGACGCTTTCGGCGACAACCGAGGGCTGCGCTCTTGGTTGGGACTCGGTCTCATCGCAGGCGAGTCGACTCGGATGGAGAGCTGTGGAGACGTCTCGGCATCAATTAATCTCCTGGACGAGATCGGTGACACGACCGCGTCCTGGACCGAGTTGTCATGCGGGAATGTCGTCACGCGCGAGTGAGTGGCTTGAGAGTGCAGCAAACGCACGTGTCTTGCGTCCTGTGCTGTCACCGAAGCAACTGGAGCCTCTGATTGTTCCAGATCCGTGGTACTGGAAAACCGCACCGCTCGAAGGAGCGACGCAGACATGGAGGGTTTCGACAGTCGGTCGAAGACGTTCGAGCGCGAGAAAGCGGAGGCCGATCGCCGGTGCTGCTTTGAATGCTGAGCGAAGGATCTGCCGGCGATCTGCTCGAAGTTGAGTCGAATGAAGTCTTTGGGCGGTCGCGGAGGTAGCTGTGTCGGTCTCGCAGTGGGAACAGCGCTCTTCGCGTTCCGATACGACGCTTGTGCTGCGCTCGAGCGTAGTATCTTCTTCCTCTGGCGGTGTGTATGTGCTGCTCCCGCCGTCATCGCAGACGATGAAGTTCTGTGCTGTTGCTGCTGCTGATTCGGTCGGTCGCGCAAGTCCCTCGCCTCCTTCTCCAGCTCCTGTCTGCGATCTCCCGACCGCGGCTGGAAGAGCGTTGCCTTCTTGATCGTTGCGTCGAAGAGCGGCGGCGTGTGCCGCACGTCCGCGTCCCACACCGGTTTCTTCATCGTCGTCGTCTTCATCTTCCTCGCAGAATGAGGCTTCTGTAGATGCTTCGGCGCTGTAGCTTGGGATTCTGCGCTTTCAGTTCGCGGTTGGCTGCTTCTGTGGCTGCCGTTGGTGGTGGTGGTGACTGCGGTGGTTCTTGTCGCGGATCTAATGACTTCCAGGCCACGTTCAGCATGAGGCGGGTGGTGCGACTGGCGCAACGAGGGTGACGACGGCACGTTCTGCACCGCGAACTGTACGTGCCGCGGCGCTGCATGCTGAGGTCTTGTAACTGGGGTGCTGGTGCTGCGGAGCAGGAGGTCGTCGTAGCTGCTGGTCGCGACCGCGCTGAACGCCAGCTGCTGCTGCTGCTGTCGAGGCGGAGGCATCTTGTCCGGTATCGTGTCCAACGTGTCCTTTGAAGATACAGCGCTGGACTCATGAAGTAGCGCTATTCGACATGAAGTAACAGGAAGTAACGAGCAGAATGATGGTCTTTCGCCGTGTTGTCGTAAATATAATTGGCTCATTCCGCGAGATCCCCCCAAGCGCGCACTCGAGCTCCGCGACGCGACGTGCCCACCCCGCGCCACCATGAGCGACAAGGCCAAGCAGGAAGTGCGCGCGTCGCTGCTCATGTCCATCCTCTCGTGCGTCGTGTACAGCGTCATGTCGAACGTCATGGTGCTCGCGAACCGCTACCTCGTCGGGCGCAAATACTTTGCGTTCGAGGAGAAGATGTTCGTGGTGCTCGCGCAGGCGGCGATCGCCGTGCTCGTGCTCGAGCTCGCCAAGATGCGCAAGCTCGTCGCGTACGACAACTACAACAGCGAGACGGCCAAGAAGTGGGCGCCCGTCACGTTCTTCTTCGTCGCGATGCTCTACACGGGCACGCAGGCGACCGCGGGGCTCCCGATCCACATCGTCACGGTCTTCAAGAACGTCACCAACATCATCATCGTCTTCGGCGAGTGGCGCCTCTTCGGCGAGAAGGTCGGCGTGCTCGTGCTCGCGAGCCTCGGCATCATGCTCATGGGTGCGGTCATGTCGTCGTACAGCGACGTGGGCGGCGGCAAGAACGCGTCTCCCAGCACGCTCGCGGGCTACTTGTGGATGTTCCTCAACTGCGCCGCCACGGCCGGCTACGTACTCTACATGCGCTACGCGACGGCCAAGTCGTCGCTCAAGATCTCCAAGTTCGGCATGGCGTTCTACAACAACCTCATCTCGCTGCCGCTGCTCGCGCCGCCGATGATCCTCAACGGCGAGGCGTTCACGGTCTGGAGCAACCCGCTGCTCGGGAACTTCAACTTCGCGGTCCTGCTCTTCCTCAGCGGCGTCGTGGGCGTCGGCCTCAACCTCGCGTCCTTCTGGTGCGTCTCGTCGACGTCCGCGACCACGTACGCGACTGTCGGCGGGCTCAACAAGATTCCGACGACGTTCATCGGCGTGCTGCTGCTTGGCGAGACGCTCAAGTCGGACACGGCGATCTACGTGACATTCGGCATGGTCGGCGGCATCCTCTACGGCTACGCCAAGTTCAAGGAGGGCGAGGAGGCCAAGCGCCGCAAGATCCAGGAAGCGTCCAGGGCGCTCGACTCGAAGGTATAGAAGCGAGGGGAGGAGCACGCACGCCAGCAGGAGGTGAGCGACGGCTGCTGACTTCCCATGCAATCGGGGGGAGGGAGGGGGGGGAGACGGACGACCGAGTGCCCTGATCCGTCGCTGAAGAGCAACAGCAGACACAGGCAATCGGCCGGTCGGTTGGATGATCAGGATGTGCCGCGGAGCTCCGAAACACGACGCATGTTCCGCTCACCTTCGTCACAGTTGTGCGTTAAATAGGCGCTTAGGATTGCTGCTGCTGGTCGCGCTGGGCAGCAGCAGCAGCAGGTTCGCCTTGGGTGCGCAGGCGCGAGGGGTTCATCGAGAAGCGGCTGCCCAGCAGCACACTCGAGGCGTCCAGGCGCGAGCCCGCCATGTCTAGGAACGCGTCTTCGAGCGCGGACTGCGTCAGCGACCCTGGTCGACACGAAGCAGCAGCGCGTACGGTCAGCAACGTATCTTGTTCGAGCAGGACACCGACAATGAGCAGTTGACGCACCGGAGAACGGGTTGTCGCCGTGGAAGGACGACATCGTGGACATAGCCGACATCTTGAGCATGTGAGCCTGCAGCTGCTGCTCGCTCGCGAGGATCGGCACTGCATCCGCCCTCGGAGACGCGAGGAACGCCGGCGCCGTCGCGTCGTGGAGCGGCGGCTGGTGCACTGCGCGCTTCGTCTCGTCCTCTCGCAGGAACGGGAACTCTGGTGACGGCATCGCATGTGCGCAGTCGGAGATGAGGGACATGGGTGCTCCACCAAGGATGGCAGCAATGGTACGAAACTCACCTGAGCTGGGCGGCGCCGTCCGGATCATGCGGGGCGACGACGCCGCGGACGTCGTGACCTGCACGCCTTTGAATGCGTGGCTGAGGATGTTCGCAGCGAAGTCGGGGTCCAGCATCGGCCGCGTGTGGTCCTGGACAGCGCTCAATGCGCGCACATCAGCCCCACCACTCACTCATCTACCAGCGTATACGTGAACACGCACGCACCTGCGTCCCGTGGATGATGCGAGGAGACATCACTCCGGACGCGAAGCCCGCGCTCAGCGGCGGCTCGTCCTTGGCCTCGTCGTCGCCTCCGAAGTGGCGGCCGCTGTGCAAGTGTGGCGCTCGGCTGCGCACCGGCGACTTGAGCCTCGGCGACGAGTACGCGCTCTCGCTCAGCAGCGCCTCCCACTTGAACGGGCTCGAGACCGCCGCCGCGTCGCCGCTGTTCTGCCGCGCGTTCCGCACCGCGAAGGGCGGCGGCGAGCCGGGCGAGCCGATGCCGCCGACGCCGAACTCGTCGGACGTGTCGAGCGAGCTGAGCTTGGGCGACGCGAGCGGCGTCGAGAAGCCGCTGAACGACTGCTGCCGCGGCGAGCCGCCGCCTTCGCTGCTGCTGAGCCCGGAGAACGGCGCGCCGTCGTCACGCGGACTCACCGGCGATTCTGGGAGCAGCAGCACCGGCGCCTCCTGCGGCAAGCGGGCGACGGTCGGAGGTGGCGCGGCGCTCGAGCGCTGGTGCAGCAGCGCGTAGCGCTTGACGCACTCGACGGGCGAGCGGCCGACTGCGCGTGAGACCTCGAGCCCTGGGACATAGCAATTAGAAGGAGAGCAGGAGAAGGGAGACGCTGGGCGGGCGACGGCGTACAGTTGACGCCGACGGGGAAGCGCTCGCCGCTGGCCGTGGAGCGCGTGACGAGCGCCACGAGCCGCTCGTCGGTGGCCGCGGTCCACGGCGCCGGCCGCTCCTGGAAGCTCGACCAGCGCTGCTCGGCGCGCAGCTCCTGCGGCGACGTGCCCATGACGATCGTTCTCTGACTGTTCACTTGATTAAAGTATGCAAGCGACATGATAGCGCAAACAGCAAATCTATTGCCCGCGCTGCTGCTCACGCCGCGTACGTGAAGCGCCAGATGCGCACGAGCGCGTCGTCCGCCGCAGTCGCCAGCAGCAGCGAGCGAGCGCTGCCGCCCGCCGGCTGCACCTGCGGGCTCCAGCGCACGCAGTTGATGTCGCTCGCGTGCGCCGCCGCGCGCTGCAGCGCGAGCGCGAAGCCGCCAACCGGCGACTCGCGGAAGATGCGCAGCGCGTCGTCCGCGGCGCCCGTGACCAGCCAGTTGCCCTGCGGCGACCAGTCGACGCTGAAGATCGTGCGCTCGTGCGCGCCCGAGATCGCCGCCGCCTGCTTCCACTCGATCGGGCTGCGGCACACAGTGAGAGCAAGCGAGTGAGTGGGTGGAGACGACGCGTCAGCGCAGCAGACGAGCGAGCGTTCAGGTACCTGCCGTCCGCGCGCACGTCGTGACTGGAGGTGTCGCGCCGCCAGATGATGACGCTCTTGTCGTCCGAGACGGAGGCGATGTGCTCGCCCAACGGGTCCGTGGCCACGCCCCACACCGTCGACGTGTGTCCTGCAGAGCCGACGTTAGCATGGCGATACTCCCAACAGGCCACCTGACGCAGGACGCACCGCTCAGCGTCTCCTTGCAGTACCAGTCGTCTACGCAGCAAGCGTGGAGGTGTTCGCATCGTCAGTCATACCGAGTCGGCCAGAGCCCACCAGCTCCTCTTTCCTGAGCGACCACCAACCTTCGTTCTCGGCCCAGACGCGCACAGTGTCGTCGTAGCTCGCCGAGATGAGCAGATCCTCGGTCGGGTGCCACTTGACGAACTTGACGTCCTGCGTGTGGCCGTGCAGCACGGAGACGCACTCGAAGTCCGTGTCCGGGTCGGCCTCCCAGATCCACACGCTCTTGTCGCGGCTGCACGTGGCGATGTACGCGCCGGACGGGCTCCACGCCACGCTCTTCACCTCGCTCTCGTGGCCCTCGAGCGACGCCACCACCTCGTACGCGGCACCCTGCTTCTCCCACACCACCGCCGTCGCGTCGAAGCTCACGGACGCGAGGAAGCGGCCGTCCGGCGACCTACACAGTGTGGTCTCGTCGCTTCAGTACAGCAGCGCAATGGCACCAGACAGCGACCCACAGCTCACCCACGCACCACTCGCAGGCGCGGATCGTGCGGTTCTGCGCGTCCTCGAGCACGGCGACGCACTCCCAGGCACCGCCGCTGGCCGCCGCGGGCGCCCAGATGCGAATCGTGCGGTCGCCGCTGCACGACGCCAGCAGCTGCCCGTCGGAGCGCCAGGACACGTGCCACACGCGGTCGTGGTGGCCCGCAAGCGCGCACAGCTGCACGAGCTCCGCCATCGCTTCCAGCTCGACCTGTTAAATACCACCATTTTCGCAATCGTGCAAAAAATTACCTTAGTCGACGCATTAATATAAACTGAGCACGTGACTTACTGTACTAATGGTCTAGACACATTAATATAAGAAATAGTGTTCGACGGTAGTGCGACTGAGCCAATGCCCAGCGAAATGCCTCAAAAGGCTCTGAAGCTTCCTCTCCGTCGCTCTCTATCGCGCGCCTGTTGTCTGTGGCTGGTGGTGGTGGGCGGC
>JAASGU010000697.1:0-14032 GCA_023334365.1 Globisporangium acanthophoron
CGCGTCCTTCCAGGTTGAGCACCTCGAGGCTCGTCAGCGCAGCCATGAAGGAGAAGTCTTGAGAGCGCTGGAACTTGCGCGAGAGCTGCCGCTTGGAGCGGTTCTTGAGCGATAGATCGAGCTTGCGGAGCCGCACAAGCGTACTAGTGACCCGACCGCCACAAGGGCGCCACCAGCTCGTCGAGACGCGAGAGGATGTGCTGCGGATGGACGCCGTGGCGGTCGGCCGGACGGCGCTGCAGCCACCGCGCCTGCGCGCCTGCTGCCCGCGCGCCGTCGTAGTCGCGCACGCGGTGGTCACCCACATGCACCACGTCGTCAAATGCCGCATCCGCGTTCCGCCCCGTGAGCGTCGCGAACGTCGACGTGAAGATCGCAGCGTGCGGCTTGCACACGCCGACGTCCCAGGAGGTCGTCACCACGGCAAAGTACTCACGCAGCCCCACTTCGCGCAGCACGCCGCCTAGCCGCTCATCAAAGTTGGAGATCACGCCCAGCGGCACGTCGGCGCTCCGCAGCGTGTCTAGCGCCGGCCGCACGTCGTCGAACACGTGCCACGCGGCGCCGGTCGCAAAGTGCGCGTACACGTCGCCCGCGAAGCGCTCAGCGGCGTCCGCGGCACGCAGCTGCTCCACCAGCGACGTCGGTAGTGACTCCAGCACCAGCTTTTCCCACCAGCCAGCCGCCGAGCGCGCGTCTGGCGTCTCCGCGCGCCCGAAGTTGCCGCTCGCCGCGCTCAAGCGCTCAAACGTGAGAGGGAAGCTGCGCGCGACGTGCGCGGCCACGAGCGTGCGCTGCGAGGAGTCGAGAGTGATGGTTTGCGCCAGGAAGCGCGCGTACGTGTCGCTGACGGGCTCGCGCGGCCGCAGCAGCGTCCCCGTGGCGTCCAGCGTCACAGCGCGCCAAGGTACACGAGGCGGCATCGTTTGCTATTGCAAATCCGATAGTGCGGAAATGAAGTGATTACACGAAAGTCAAGCGAGTGATTGTCAGTTTACTTCGAAGTCACCTCGCGATCAACTCCAGGGCACTCTCGCGTCCTGGGTTTCTCTCTCTCTCTCTCTCTCTCTCTCGCTCTCTGCATTTGTGCACTGGTAGTTAGGAATGTCTGTTGAAGATTCACCTACCAAGCACTCCAGACCCTCAGGCACTCGACTCGGAATGACGTCTCGCCTGCTCCAAGTGCTCACTTCCGATCCTGCGCTCAACGCAGCACCTGATCACCCAACGAACCGACTGCTTCGACCACGACAAGCGGCTCGCCCACCTTCCAGCTCCCTTCCGCCCATCCATCCGAGATGGGTGAAGCTCTGCGCGACTCTGCCGACTACCTCGCTGCTTCGACTCCGCATGTCGAAGCATGCGAACGCGACGAGTTTTTCGACAACCTTGCAAGTCTGCCCGAGACCGAACAGACGAAAACTGCTGCTGCTGCTGCTGCTACTGGCGGACGCCTCGTGAGCATCCGCGACCTCTTCTCGTTCGCCGACACGAACGACAAGCTCCTCATGCTCGCCGGGGCTCTTGGCGCGATCGGTGCTGGACTCGCGCAGCCGCTGCAGATCGTGCTGCTCGGCGACATGATCAACGCGTTCAATCCGCGCCACCTCGCGGAAGCCGATGCCGGAGAGATGCGCGGCGATATCAACCGTGTGGCGCTCAACTTCGTCTTCCTCGGCCTCGGTCTCGTCGTCGAGGGTTTCCTCCAAGTTGCGTGCTGGTCCCTGGCGGGATCCCGTCAAGCGAAGCGCATCCGAAGCGCGTATGTACAAGCAATCTTCAGCAACGAGGTCGGCTGGTTCGACGTGAATGAACCGATGCAGCTGGCGACCCGCGTCGCGGACTCCACGGTTGCGATCCAGAACGGTCTCGGCCGCAAGGTCGGCGACGGGATCCAGCTCTTCTCGGTCACCATTTCGGGTATCGCTATCGGACTGATCAAAGGCTGGGAGCTGGCGCTCGTGCTCCTGGTGTTTGTGCCGTTCATTGCTCTTGCCGGATCGCTGTCGATGACGGCGCTCGCGAAGGCGACTCAGTCCGAGATCGAGTCCTACGGCAAGGCCGGCGCAACCGCGCAAGAGTCTCTCGGTAACATCCGCACCGTGCACATGTTGAACGCGATCGAGCACTTCGCCAGCAAGTACGAGCACGCGCTCGAGCAGTCGACGCGATCTGGTATCAAGAAGGCGTTCGCCGTCGGGTGGGGCACGGGCTTCATGTTCTTCACGCTCTTCTGCACGTACGCCTGCGGTCTGTTCTACGGCGCGCTCAAGGTCGCGAACGACAACCTGGACGGCAGTACGTGCACTGGCGTTGGTTGCTACAACGGTGGCCGCGTGCTGACGGTGTTCTTCAGCATTTTGATGGGAGCCATGGCGCTCGGGCAAGCCGGCGTGAGCGTCCAGGCTGTCGTCTCGGCGCGTGCTGCTGCCGTCGACGTGTTCAAGCTGATCAAGCGGAACTCGCTCATCGATCCTCTCAGCGACGGCGGAACGAAGCTCCCGAGCGTGCGGGGCGACGTCGAGCTCCAGAATGTCACGTTCGCGTACCCGTCCCGACCGGATATCGCGGTTTGCCGCAACTACTCGCTGAAGATCCACGCAGGCGAGACTGTGGCGCTCGTGGGGGCGAGTGGGAGCGGCAAAAGTACGGTCGTGTCGCTACTGGAGCGGTTCTACGACCCGCTGCGCGGCGCCGTGAAGCTCGATGGAGTGGACGTGCGCGAGCTGAACGTCAGGTGGCTGCGTGAGCAGATGGGTCTGGTGAGCCAGGAGCCGGCGCTCTTCGCGACAACCATCCTGGAGAACATCCGGTACGGATGTCCGTCGGCGAGCGACGAGCAGGTGGTGGAGGCAGCAAAGATGGCGAACGCGCACGACTTCATCTGCAGCTTCCCCAACGGCTTTAACACCGAAGTCGGGGAGCGCGGCATGCAGCTGTCTGGCGGCCAGAAGCAGCGGATCGCGATCGCTCGAGCGATCGTCAAGAACCCGCCCATCCTACTGCTGGATGAGGCCACGAGCGCGCTTGACGTCGAGAGCGAGCGCGCGGTGCAGGAGTCGCTCGATCGGTTGTTGGCGGCGTCCAAGCGTACGACAATCGTCGTGGCGCACCGGCTGTCGACGATCCGGAACGCGAGTCGCATCGCGGTGCACAAGGGTGGCTCGATTATCGAGATCGGCTCACACGACGATCTCATGTCGCTCACGAACGGCCACTACCGAGCGATGATCGACGCACAGCGGCTCTCGACGGGCTCTGAACCGACCGAGTACCATCCGTCCCCACTCTCGCCGACGATGTTGAATCGGAGCACCAATCGAACCAGCAAGAACGACGCAGCAGAGCACGCAGTGAGCGACGCTGAAGGCGACAGCATCTCTGGTACGCCGGTGTCGCTTCTTCGTCTTTGGAAGCTGAGCATCCCAGAGTGGAAGTATCTCGTGCTCGGTGCTGTCGGCGCAATCGTGAATGCTGCAGTGTTCCCGGTATGGGGTCTGCTGCTGACCAAGATGACTGTGCTGTTCTTCGAGCACGAGAAGACAAAGCACGACTTGCTGGTCGACGCGAGGTACTGGGCGCTCGGGTTCGTGTCGCTTGGTGTGGTCTTCGGCGGCTCGATCGTGGTCCAGCACTACGGATTCGGAGTCGTAGCGCAAAAGTTAGTGGCGCGTGTCCGAGTGGCTGCGTTCCGAGCAATGCTGCGGCAAGACGTCAGTTGGTTCGACGTGCAGGAGAACTCGTCGGGCGCTCTGGTTGAACGCCTCGCAACCGACTCGGCCATCCTCCAGGCTACCACCTCCGACGCGCTCAACCAGAGGCTCGTCACCTTCACGACTCTCGCCATCGGGGTCTCGATCGCGTTCGGCTACAGCTGGCAGATGACGCTCGCGCTCTTGAGCACGTGTCCGATCATGATCTTCGCGTCGTCCATCCAAACGCAGAAGATGACCGGCGCGATCAACAACCGCGAGACGAACGACGCCGACACGGCAGCGAGCTCCATTCTGGCCGAGGCAATCGGGTCCATTCGCACGGTAGCGTCGTTCGGCATGGAAAAGCGTCTCCATGCAACGTACACTCAGTTCTTGGACGCGTCGAAGCGAGCAGATACGACGGCGGGCGTTGTCGGCGGCGTGGCGTTCGGGGTCTCGCAGGGTGTGATGCTGCTCAACATCGCGTTCCTCTTCTGGATCGGCGGGCTGTGGGCTTCCAAGGGAACAATCACGTTCGAGGCCGTGTTTATGGTGATCATGGTGATCATGACGAGTACGTTTGCCATGGGGTTGGCAGCTCAGGGGGCGACGGACAGCGTGAAGGCGAGGAAAGCCGCCGCCCGCGTCTTCCAGATCATCGACCGCGAGCCCGACATCGACGCGACATCCACCGCTGGCGTCGTGCTGCCTCGCGTGAGCGGCGACATCGAATTCAAGAACGTGTCGTTCGCGTACCCTTCTCGTCCGGACGCCCAGGTCTACAAGAACTATCGCCTGAAGATCCGTCGCGGACAGACCGTCGCGCTGGTCGGCGCGAGCGGCAGCGGCAAGAGCACAGGGGTCGCGTTGCTCGAGCGGTTCTACGACCCGACTTCAGGTGTCGTGACACTGGACGGCACGGATCTGCGCGACCTGAGCCTGCCGTGGATGCGTGAGCGCATCTCGCTCGTGAGCCAGGAACCCGTGCTGTTCGCGGGGACGATCGCCGAGAACATTGCGATGGGAGCGCCTGCGGTGACGCGCGAAGAGGTGGTCGAGGCGGCGAGGTTGGCGAGCGCGTACGACTTCATCCATGCCTTCCCGAACGCCTTTGACACCGAAGTGGGCGACCGAGGCGTGCAGATTTCCGGTGGCCAAAAGCAGCGCATCGCAATCGCTCGCGCCATCATTCGAGACCCGGAGGTGCTGCTGCTGGACGAAGCCACTAGCGCGCTCGACAGCGAGAGCGAGCAGATGGTACAAGAGTCCCTCGATCGCCTACTCGCGCTCAAGCAGCGCACAACGATCGTCGTGGCGCATCGCCTGTCGACAATTCGGAGCTCGGATGCCATCGCCGTGATGCAGGATGGCGCGATCGTCGAACTTGGATCTCACGACGAGCTCATGCAAGTGCCGCACGGGGTCTACAGGTCGCTCGTGACGAAGCAGCTCGACGGCCACTAACCATTCTGGTCATGTGCACATCTCATCCGAAGCCTTCGCACATGCTGATGCCGCCGCGGAAGAGTGCGCGATCGTACATGACAATCCGAACGAGTCGATCCAACGCCCGTCTTGCTGGTCTCTTGTCGTTCGCTGTCGATGGGGTAAGTGCCAGGGAACGACGTACTACATGCAGATCTTGAGACCGGACAGTCACTCCCGACGTCTCCTACCAACCGCCGGATCCGAGCCGAGCTACCCGAGTGGCGCACAGGCCATGGACACCTCTCCACTCCTAGAAGCGCTTAGCGATGCTCGCGGCGAGTTCGTCATGACAATCTGCTGTCTCGGCGCCGGGTACGTGGGCGGAACGACGATGGCGGTGATCGCGACTCACTGCCCGAGCGTGCGCGTCTTCGTCGTGGACTCTTCGGATGCCAAGATCGCGCGCTGGAACAGCCCCGAGGCGTCCGAGCTGCCGATCTACGAGCCTGGACTGCACGATCTGCTCTCGGTCGCGCGCGGCCGGAACCTCTTCTTCTCGAGCGACGCGCAGCGCTGCATCCAACTTGCCGACATGGTGTTCGTGTGCGTGAACACGCCCACCAAGTCCAGCGGACTCGGCGCTGGAAGCGTGTCGGACACACGCAACTGCGAAGCCTGCGCACGGATGATCGCTCGGTTCGCGACAGCAGACATGATCGTCGTGGAGAAGTCGACCGTGCCGGTGCGCACCGCAGCCGCGATGAGCGGGGTATTGGCCGCGAACGCGAGCAGCAGCGTGCACTTCGAGGTCATCTCGAACCCGGAGTTCCTCTCCGAAGGCTCCGCTGTCGCGAACCTCGAGAACCCAAGTCGGCTGCTCATCGGAGGCGCGTCTACACCGAGCGGCGCCGCAGCAGTGGAGAAGCTCGTGTGGGTGTACGCGCACTGGGTACCGCGAGAGCGCATCCTGACAACCAATATCTGGTCCTCCGAGCTCTCCAAGCTCGTCGCGAACGCCTTCCTGGCGCAGCGGATCTCGAGCATCAACTCGGTGTCCGCGATCTGCGAGGTCACCGGTGCGGATGTCCACGACGTGGCACGCGCAGTCGGCATGGACGACCGCATCGGGCGACAATACCTGCGCGCGTCGATTGGCTTTGGAGGCTCCTCGTTCCAGAAGGACGTGCTCAACCTTGTGTACCTGGCTGAGTCGTTCAGCCTGCCGGAGGTCGCTGTGTACTGGCGCCGCGTGGTCGAGATCAACGACTACCAGAAGGACCGGTTCGTGAAGAAGATCGTGCATGCGATGTTCGACTCGGTCTCGAACAAGAAGATCTGCGTCTTCGGCCTCGCGTACAAGAACAATACGGGCGACACGCGAGAGACGACTGCGGGGGCGGTCATCAAGGCGTTGCTAGTGGAGCGTGCGCATCTCGCGGTGTACGACCCACATGTGCGCCGAGAGGATATGGTTGACGAGCTCGCGCGACAGGGCATGAGCGAGACCGACTGGCACGGCCGCCTCACGTTCTTCTCGGACGCGTACGAGGCAGGGAAGGACGCCCACGCGATCTGCGTGCTGAACGAGTGGGAGCACCTCGCGTCGCTGGACTACGACAAGATCTACGCGCAGATGACGAAGCCCGCGTTCTTCTTCGACGGCCGCAACGTTCTGCCACACGCGAAGCTTCGAGCGCTAGGCGCTGAAGTGCATGCGGTCGGGAAGGTGATCCGTTGATCTGTCGGACTTCAGTTCCAGCGACACCGATAGCAGTTCACGTTCTCTTTGCTCACGGAACGAGTCCGATGCTCTGGTCGCTCGCGAAGTACGTCTGTGGCCTGCTCCACGGTGTCGTGTCCGGGTAGATGTAGATCGGGTAGAGGCTCTTGGCGTGGGACGCGGTAGACACCATCGACTGCTGGTTGTAATCGAACTCGAACGTCATCTCCGCGCCGTACTCGTCCAAGCACGGGGGCTGGAGTGGGTGACAGGAGATGAGATGTGAGACCACGAAGGGCAAGATACAAGGCGAGTATGGCGTCGCGCACCTGCGTGCAGTAGTACCAGCCGAGGATGTCGTGCTTCTGCCATGAGCTGCCTGTGGACGCGGTAAATCCCTGACGCAGGCGCGAGGTGAGACCACTAACCAATCGCTGCGAACTCTCACAGCCCACATACAGTACGCACCACGAACGCTTCTTCCACCTGCAGCCGCAGCGTCGCCGAGAGATTGATCGGGATCGCGAGTATCGGCGTGTCACTCTCGATGCCGTCATCCATGAACACCACGATGGTGCCGACGCGGCGGCCCTCGGACACGTCGCGGATGAACTTGGCGAGGTTGGCCGTCGCGCTGAAGTACGGCGCGTACTCGTACTGTCATCCGTCAATCGCAGGTGGACAGCACAGAGCTAAGACACTCAACAAGCACAAGCACTCGCGGAGCCACGCACACCTTGATCTCGTTGTAGTAGCGGATCTTGACCGAGTGGATCTTCCCGTCCGCGATGTCGTGCAGCACTGTCGCGGAGAGCCGCGCGCTCTCGAGCATCGTGTTGCCGCTCGGCCCGTTCGAGTAGATCGTCACATGGTCGTAGAACGTGTCGGGATGCTCGGCGTTGAACCACGTGTCGAACTCGATCGCGAGCGAGTTCTCAAGCCCCTCGAACCCCATCTGGCTGCGAGCCGTGCCGTCGGTGCTCCGGAAGCCGAGCGCCTCCGTCTTGCTCGCGTGCGAGTGGATGACAAACGCGAAGCCATCGCCGCCGTGCACCGAGCACGAGCGGTAGTGCCGCACGCCAAAGTGCTGGTCCTTGACCTCGAAGCAGCGCTTGGACTGGTCTGTGATCTGGAACGTGAAGCGCGTGTCGAAGCCTGCGAGCACGGAGAGCGGTTCGGCGTACCAGACAGCGGAGAGCTGGCGCGGCTGCGAGGGCGTGAGCCGCAGCCGCACAGCACAGCGCTCCGCTTCCTCGCTCTTCGCGAAGGCGTCGCGGTGTCCAATGCTCGCCGCTTCCACTGCGATCCGCGCGCTCGTCGTGTGGTTCTCCGTCTTGGATGACTCGAACACGATCCTCTCGAGCAGCTGGTGTTGCACGACGTCCAGAGACGCCTCACGCACGTCGTTCGCGCCAGCGAACTCCGAGTACTCGTTCTGTCACGCCAGCACAGCTAGCGCATCAGTTCGTCCATCTCACTATGCGCTGTCCGCACTCAACTCACCCGCGCCACGTGTACACAGCTGCTGGTGGCCGCGTTCCCGTTGAGCACGAGTCCGCTCGTGCCGTTGAAGTCGTAGTAGACGAACTCTGGAGTAGACGCAGCCAACAGTGAGCTCCACTGCGCCAAGAGTAGCGACAGCAGCAGATCCCAATCGATACCCGCGTCCGCAGCCCACAGCAGTAGCAGCAGCTGCAGCAGGAGGAGGAGGGAGGGCATCGTCTCCACGACTTGTGGGAGGAGGCGTCGCAGACGCAACGCTACAGCTAATACCAACATGACACGTGGAAGAGGAAAAGGCGTCGTCGCGCGACGACACACGCGTCCGTCAGCCTCTGCGCTGCTGCTGCTGCTTCCTCTTCCAGCGGTAGAAGCCCCTTGTAGAAGGGCTTTGCGCTGTGCAGCTCGAGGCAGTCGGTCTCCACCTCGCGCTGATTTTCCTCCGTGTACCAGCGGAAGAGCCCCCGCACTGTGCGCCATTCCGCCACCCCGCTCGCCGCGTCGCGGTCGTGCTCCACAAACCCTGGACGCAACGCAACGCGCTCGTGTTTGACAAGCACACGTCACGGAGTTTACCCAGTATGTGCTTCAACTGGTCTCCACGTTTGCAGCGCACCTCCGCCACCTTCGCCACACAGACTCAATAGACAAGCTGTACGCCAGATCTTAGAGCGACACACGCTGCAGCTGAGAACTCCAGGCTAATCCGTCAATCGAGCCGCTCGAAAAGAAAGCTCTGCGCGTGGGCAAGTGACTGCAGTCCTGACTCTGGTAGCGGTGGACCATGGATCTGTCAGCACTTGACCCGAGGGGGGGGGCAAAGGTACCTAACTTGTTTGTTAAGTTTGGCCGGACTTCTTCACTTGCCAGATGGAACTGTCCAGCATTGGTGTAGCACTTGACCCGAGGGCTCCAGTACAGACTATGGATGAGGATTTGTGCAACTCGTTATCGGTACCTCACAGGATTGAGATGCGATGGTGATCTATCACGGATAGCTCGACGACCTAGTGCTGCTTGACGTAGTACGAGTGGAATTGGAGCTCGGCCGGGCAGAACGGGAACACGGGCGTCTCGGGCGTCGTCTCCGCGGTGCCGCCGAAGAGCTTCTTGCCCGTCTCGACCGACACGTACACGCCGCAGCAGATGCACACGACGATGATCACCAGCGCCGCGGCGCGCTCCCAGATCGGGAGCTCTTTCCAGCGCACCTTGAGGTAGAACACAAGCGGCAGGATGAGGCAGCTCGTCGAGTGCGCCGACGCGCCGATGAAGTCCGCGAGGTCGAGGAAGTGCTCGCGCAGCGCCACGGACGCCGCCACGAGCAACACGATGAGCGCCGTGCGCAGCAGTACGTAGCGCAGCACGTTCCGCGTACCGCGGTACTCGGCCAGCTCGTCGGCAGGCTGCACGACCACGAGGCGGCGCTCCGCCGGCAGCGACTGCTGCTCCAGGTCGGCGCTCGTCGTGGACTTGGAGTAGACCGACGGCGTGTGCGCCGACACATACGATAGCTTGGAGACCCGCTCGCCATCTTCACCATCCGCCACCTCTTGCTCATGCATGCCTAGCACCATGCGCTCGAGCATGTAGAACGTCGGGTGCATGAACGTCGAGAACGCAATTGTGATGTGCAGCTGCATGAAGAGGTACGCCATGACGACACCACCGCGGTCCGCGACGAAGCCGAGCGTAGTCTCGCCGGACTCGCCCGAGCCGGCGATCGAGAAGAGCATGTTGCCCGACATCTGACACCCAGCCGCACTGTAGCCGAGCGCCGCGAGCGCCAGGAAGAAGCACGAGATGATTGTGAGGGTCACGAAGATCACACGCGGCATGCGGTGCGGCTCCGAGTGCTCGCGCTGGAGGTCCGGCACGACGATCGCCGCACCGTAGGCGAGCGCCAGGTTGCCGAACACCGTCACGACTTGCTTGAGGCTGATATCCGGCGACGGCGGTGCCGGGTGGCCGCTCATCTCATGCAGGAGCACGTAGATGCCGACGATGTCCGCGACAACGGTGCCGAGCGACCCGGCGAACATCATGCCGGCGCTCTCCTTCATCGTCGGCATGAGCGCGACGGGGAAGACCACGAGAGCCATGAAGATGATCCAGTACGTCTGGCTGAAGGCGCCGGGGAAGAGCACCTGGAAGAGCATGCTACCGAGCACGAGGAAGGCGCACGGGATCATGAGGCACACGCCCATCTGAGCCACGAGCGCGAGATATCTCCCGGGCTTTCCCATTACCCACTCGCCGAGGTCGCTGTACGTCTTGACGCGTTTCGGTGCCATGAGCATGACCTTGGAGAGCGCGACAGTCGCGTAAATGTTGGAGACTGCCATGAAGAGCAGCGCGGCGACCGCGAGGTACGGCCCCGCACGCGCGAAGTTGGCGGGCATGCCGAGCGTGCCGATGCCGCAGACGCAGCAGAAGAGCGCGAACGACGCCTTGAGGTCGTCGGCCGTGTAGAGCGCCGTGGACTTGCGAGCTGGCGCCGACATCCTGGAGAACTCGGAAGGTGTGCAACCTGGGAACCGGTGTTTTGAGCGCTGCCGAGCGAGTTGAGGAATGGGAGCGCTGCTGCGAATGTGCGAGCGAGAGAGGTCGAGCGAGGAGGCTAGTGCTGCAAAGACACTGAGCAAGCCAGCAGAGGCGGAATCTCTCTGCACAAAGTCGAGGGCTGCTGATGGTGGCTGCAGTTGACTGGCGGCGATCCGGCCCTGGTGCTGCTGCATCAGGTCGTCATTCACGCAACGAGCTCCACCTCGAGCCAAGGGCATGTTCCGGTAAGGAAGACCGGGCGCGCAGCAGAGCGTCCAAGTGGCACGCGCGCGTGTCTCGCGAACGGTGATCGCCAGCTGGAGAGTCGAGGCGGGGATTGTGATCGCAAGGACAGCGACTTCGTGTCCGGCTATCAATCGATCAGCCAAGTTTCGTCGCGGGACTCGGTGCCTGCAACCACAGCGGAAGTCCAAAGCACTAGGCAGCGCGAAAGCGGCAGCGATAGATCCGTGAAAACGAAGAACTCGGTGCTTCTCGCAGCGGTGTGCGTCCGAGCAGGCGAACGAAGCGGAGATGCTGTGGAACTTCCACTGGAAGGTGTTGAAAAGAAGGACAAGGTGGTCGATCTCATGGGATATCAGAGACAGACAAGAGTGGCGTATTTAATACTATGCGTATATAATGCGTTGCGTCTATCTTCACTTTCACGCTTTACAAAGGAATACATGCCGAATTTAACATATTTGCGGCTCTAGATAATTGCAAAGTAGCCCTTGCTGTGCAACTCCAGAGACCGGCCATTCTGCGTCCAATCTGCCGCGCTGACGCTCGAGGACCAACCGATCTCGCTCTTCGCTACCTACACATGCGAAGGAGCAGCCCCCATCTCCGCCACCAACGTAGACATGGTCACAAAGATCGCGAACGGAGAGAGACCCTAGTACCGGTAAGTGTGCTTCCAAGCTCCTTTGAGACTTTGGTGCGAGATCGAAGGCATATCTGGCATGTGCTGCTCGACACAACAGTAGCGAACCGCATCTGCGGCAGCGTGCACGGGATGTCATGACACCGGCAAGGCGCATTTCTGTGCGCGAGCGCGCCTTGCTTGGTCTTGCGTATCGCATCGATCTCGGGAGCGCAAGTCCGGCTCTGAGGGCTTTGCACTCTCTCTGTGCGGCCAGCATGCCACCCATGCCGCACCAAGCTACAATAGCCCTACAAGAGGCTTGCTCCTTGCACGCACGCTTACCCGGGCGTTGTTGGGTGGAGAGAGCAAATCGGTCGGTCGGGTCTGATCTTGAAGCAGCGGATCCTCAAGGTCAACGCCTCCCGGCTCTCTTCCTGCCATTGCCTCATCGGACTTGCCCAGGCTGGACCCCTCGACACCTCAAGTAGTCGAAAGAAGTTCGGACATGCCGATTCGCCCGCAGTTGCTGTGAACAAGGTACGGCTTTGCGTGTGTGTCGTGATGCCTCAGACGCCTTCTTCAAACATGTCGTTGAGTGGTCATGTGGTGACATGCCGAGGCCGTGTCGGGCGCGATTGGAAGCAGTTTGGTCTCGACGTGGAGCTGCATCGCCTAATATCAAGAGTCGATGGTGAAGCTCTGCTGTGATACATGTATCTGTTGCTGCAACGATAGGATAGAGAACATTCTGCCTCGCGGAGACGAGTGTGACGTATCTCCTCTCTGACAGCGCGCTGTCAGCACCCAGGCGCAGCAAAGCAAGAGTCATTGTCGTCGAAGCCGACAACCTTCTTCTTCTCACTTGGAGCGGAGCGTATGCGGCCCTCAATCTGTTGATCGTCCTTCTGAAGATAAACTGACAACCTCTCTCTAAACTGCTGTCATCGCATATGCCGACAAGTTGCAAGTCCACTCTATTCGCTCAAACGCCGACTCTACAAATGAGCGACAACGCCAGCCAGCCAGCTCGGGTCTGTCGACCGCAGTGCTTCGAGGCGCCAGCACAGATTGCCATGGTGGCGAGATGTAAACGGAGTGTCCGAGGTCGACAACGCACAAACGAAGAGGAGGAAGAACTCTGTTATGAGAACAAGTGTATTCCCGGGTGAGGTTGCTAATCTATCACCCATCCTTCCACTTCGGCGAGTGTTTTGCGCCGCGTACATGCGCGCAGAGTCATTGGGTACCATAGCTGCTCTTCCTGCATGGGATGAGTCAAGAAATGCGTATTTGGTACGCCGATTTCCCTTTGCAGACGTTTGAGGCGCAGTTCTTCTTGCTCGCCTGCTAGTGCTACAGAGCTGCTTGCCCGACAGTGGCTTGTGATCATTTCCGTAGAGGGAGAAGCCGTTCACGTGCTGTCACAAGAAAGGTGATCGTAGAGCTGCGCAAAGTCGAGAGGAAGATGAACGGGGGTCGAACCTCAACATCAACAAGACCACGATCCTACCACTCAACCGCGCCACGCACTGGCGCACAACGGCTTCACAACTCTACAAGACTTCCTCGCACTAGATCATCGATGGCCCACGCTCGAGGAGTTTACTGCAATGGTGTACTGCACCGAAGAACTGACGAACGCGCAGACCCAGAACATCCGATTCCTGTACAAGCAGCTCACACAAGTCTTCGATCGGCTACTCCCTCACGGTGTCGACACGGATCTCCTCGAAGCCGACGTTGATCACCTACCAGTGCTACTACAATGGCGAGTATCAACCACACGCAAGACGTACTGGTTCCCGCGCATCCCGTTCAAGCAACTCGGCAGACGCTAAAGCGACCGATCTCGTGGGAATAAGCACTCTTCGGACTCGACCTCCCGCTCCGGCGCAGATGACAAAAGCACCCCGAAGGCATACTCCTCGCCTGGAGCATCGCGTGCAGCACCGTCTTCGCACTCGTTTGGCAGAACCGCAATGCGCGCAAACACCAGGGCGAGCACCCTCCAGATCCTCGCAGCCAGCTACCACTGATCGACAGTCGCTGCCAACTTCATCTCCGCAACGCACTCAAGGTCGCGAACAACACCGAAAACACCGAGCTCCGCGACGGTCTCATTCGCGTCATCTCCATCTTCACAGCAACACCACTCACAACAGGGACGGTAGAACCTAGCACATTAGCACCACTCCAATGCTGGATAGTTCCATCTGGCAGGAGAAGAAGTCCGGCCAAGCTTGATAAACAAGTTAGGTACCTTTGCCCCCCCCTGTC
>JAASGU010000698.1:0-14007 GCA_023334365.1 Globisporangium acanthophoron
GGAAGAAGTGTGATGTAGCCGCCTCAGTCTCGATCAGGTCACTCCGGAAGCTGAGGTCGACCTGGATGCGGGCATGATCCTCCACCGCGTTGGCGAGATCGTCTTCGGCGGCTTCGATGGCGCTCTCCGTGGTGGTGGTCGCGGAGCGGAGTTAAGCGAGGGTCTTTGTGCACTCTTCCACTCGAACGCTTGGCGGCTGGGTCCTTGAGCGTTGCCGTTGCATCAGCGACGACCGGAGCGCACGAAGCATCTTCTGCCACGCCAGGCCACGGTTCGCAGCCTGCACGATCCGCTGCTCGTGTGAACGAGCAAACGTCACGATCCACTCTTTGAACCTCGTGGTCCTCCAGGAGCCACTTCGCCGCTCTCCATGGCCCTGCCTTCGGGTCGTGTAGAACCGCTTGTAGCGTCAGCGTGGGGATCAGGTGGTCGCTTATCCTCACCTCACGGTCCTGGGAGTCAATGTACGTGGTCGCGTGGAAGTACCGCTCCTGGAGCGAGTGTGTCGTGAGGATGTAGTCAAGCCGGTTGGCGGACTTCGGGCCGGAAAACACCGTATCAGCACCACCATCGGTGTCACTCACGCACACACGCAGGCACGATCGGAGACAAGCAACATACACTTCAACCGTTAAAAAATCAGACGTGCAATGCCAGCCATTCGCTCGGCTACTCGCCACTCCGTTCCGGCCACACCTCACGACGCCTTCTTGGCGACAGCTCGGCGGGGTGACTGGCGCGCACCAGCCGCCCGCGCCTTCGTGGCCTGCGCGAACTTGGCGCGGCGCTCCTCCTTCGCCTTCGCGGTGGCCGCGGCAGACGACGTCGCTTGCTTGATCGGCGTGCGCTTCGAAGCTGCCTTCGAGGCTGTCTTCGAGGCTGTCGGAGCCGCCTTCGCCGCCGCTCTCGCATTGGGCGTCGCCGCGGGCTTCGCGTTCTCCTTCCCCTTCTTCGCTGGCGTCTGCGGGCGCTTCTTGGGCGTCTGCACGTCGCGCGCAGCGAGCTTCGCCTTGTCCACGGGCGAGAACAGCGGGTCCTCCTTGTATTTGGGCAGCGGACCCTTGTACGGCTTGTAGTTCATCGGCTGCTTCGGCTTGGCGTCCTTCGCCACCGACGCAGACGATTTTGAGGCCGCAGGCTTCTTGGCACTCGTCGGAACGCGCGGCTTGGGCTGCGCCGCCCGCTGGATCGCCGCCTTCTTCGTCTCCGCGGCTTTCAAGCTGCTCGAGATCGTCGGGCGGTCCAGAACGCTCACGTGCGCGCGCGAGGCTTTGAACGCGATCTTCTTCTTCACCGGCGTGTTCACGCTCGCAGGCGCCGCAGCGCTCCGCGACGAGCTGCGCGTGGCGCGCGTGGCCGAGTTGAGCAGCTCGTCCGCCTTCGCCTTCTTCGCCTTGTCGTGCTCGTAGATCGTCGGCTCCTTGGCGATCTGCTTGGCGTGGATCACGTCAAAGTTCTTCGCCTTCTTGCTGCTGCTACCGCCTGCAGCCACCTTAGCAGCGCTCGGCATCTTGGCGGCCGGGGTGCGCTTCGCGGGCGTCGCGCTCTTCCCCATCACGCCGCCCTTGCCGACTGTCGACGCGGGCGTCGCGGCGCGGCGCAGCGGCTTGGGCTGCGGCGTCTCGTCCGCCGCATTCAGTTCAGTCTCCGCCGCTGCTGTCGTAAGCTGCTTTGTCGGCGTCACTGCGGCGTCCTGTTCGCTTGTAGCGGTCTCCGAGCTCTCCTGCGGCTCCGATGGCTCTGCGCGCGTCGTCTCCTCTGCGATGGTCTCTGAGCTTGTCTCCGTTGCCGCTTCACTCTCCACATCCGCCACCACCACTGCCGTCTCGTCCTTTTCAACGACGACCGAGGCGGCCGCCGCCGCCTGCTCCTCCTCAGGTGCTGCTGCTGCGCTCATAATGTCGCTCTCTGCCCCTCGCGCTTGGCACTTGGTGCTCGGCTTTTCAACTCTGTCTTTTGGTCCATCGCAGTTTGCGCGCGCTCTTTTTCAAATTTCAAATTTGAAACGCTTTTTAGCCGTTGAGTTGGGCTAGATTCAGCTGTGAATCAGTAAATCTCAGAAAAAGAAGCACATTTAGACATGATGAGTGGTTTGCGGTGACCAAAATTTTAAGATTGCCCATCATCGAAACTCGCAACACACTCCGCGCACGCACGGTGACGTCGCTTGGCTCGGCGCTCGACGCTCGACTCGGCGCTTGACACGCTCGACACCTCCTTTCACTCTCCAACTCGATCTCTGCGCCACTCACCCGTTGCAGCAGCGATGAAGGCGCACGTGGTGGGGTCACCGACCGCAGCGGCGGCAGGCGCCACCGTCTTCCCGAAAGGCCGCAAGCGCTACGTCACGGCGCTGCTCTGCCTGTGGGTCACGACGATATGCTACGCCGACCGTACGAACTCCAAGCGGTTGCTGTGCTTGCTGGTACTCTGAGGCGCTCACTCGCTCTCTCTCTCTCTCTCTCCGCGACCGTCGTCGACAGGCACGAACATCGGGATCGCACTGCCGGCGTTCGTGGACTCGAAGGACGAGCAGGGGCAGGTGCTCGCGGCGTTCTTCTATGGCTACATGGCCACCCAGGTGCGGCGGCTCTTGATACCTCCTTGACTGTGGCTGCCAACGGCTTCGCCTGATGCGCGTCACGTCGTCACCTTGAAACACTGCGGCAGATCCCCGGCGGGTTCCTGGCGACCAAGTTCGGCGCGAAGGCCGTGCTGCTCGCGGGCGTCGTGGTCTGGACGCTCTTCGACCTCTCGACCGTGTTCGTGGCCAAGTGCGCGTGGTGCCTCTTCTTCGCGCGCGCAGGCATGGGGCTCGGCGAAGGCATCCTGTTCCCGTGCATGCACCAGATCTCCGGCGCGTGGTACCCGCTGCAGGAGCGCAGCCGACTCGTGACCTTCGTCTCGAGCGGCAGCGACCTCGGCACCATCACGGCGCTCATCGTGTCGCCCGCGATCCTCGAGGCGAGCGGCTGGCAGCGCATCTTCGTCGTCTTCGGCGTGCTTAGCTTCATCTGGGTCGCCGTCTTCCTTGTCTTCGGGGTGAGCAACCCGGAGCGCGACCCGACGATCTCGCGCGAGGAGAAGGACTTCATCCTGGCGAACCGCACGCTCGACCCCGTGAGCCACCGCCGGCAGTACCAGAGCAGCGCCACGCTCGAGCACGAGACGGTCAACTGGAAGGTGCTGCTCACGGCGCGGCCGGCGTGGGCCGTCTACACCGCGCACTTCTGCTACAACTACAGCTGGTACGTGCTGCTTGGCTGGATCCCGCTCTACTTCCGCCAGGAGCTCCGGATCGATCTCGGCAAGAACGGCTTCTCCGCGGCGTTGCCCTACATGTGCGGCTACATCGGCGCGCTGCTCTTTGGGCGGCTCGGCGACGTGCTCGTCGGCCGCGGCTTCCGCGTCCTCCACGTGCGCCAGCTCATGAACGGCATCGGCTTCTTCGGCTCCGCGCTTTTCCTCTTCTCGATGCGCTTCGCGACGGACGCCCCAACCGCCGTTGCGCTGCTCTCGCTCACGCTCTACTGCAGCCGCGCGTCCATGGCGGGTTACTGGGTCAACATGATCGACATCGGCCCCAACCACGCAGCGCATGTCATGGGCGTCTCCAACACGTTCGCGACCATCCCGGGCATCGTCGGCAACGTCGTCACGGGCAAGATCCTGGCGGCCACGGGGCGCTGGGATGTGGTCTTCGGCATTGCGTCGCTCGTGCTCGTCTTCGGCGGCATCGTCTTCCACTTCGGCGCGTCGGACCAGTCGATCTACGCTGGTTCCGCTGGCGCCACCAGCACGAGCGCGAGCTCAAGCCCGGAATACGGTATCCGCGTTCCGATGACCCCGAGACAGGAGATGGTCGGGCTCCTTGACGACGAGGAAGATCCGTAGTGCATCTGTGCGATCTAGCGACTCGCTGGCGCTACAGCCTGAGGCGGCTCTCGTTGTACCGCCCGAGCGCGATCCGCTGGAGTTGCGCAGGCGGAATCCCGTCTTTCGCGCATTTATTCTGCATCTCGAGGAACAGGTTCGTCGCCCGCACCCATTCCTCTTGCTGCTCCGCGGCGTATATCGCTTCAATGTAGCTCTCCGATGTCGGAGACACCGCGCGGTAGGCGGTCGCGTTCTGCATCGTCTCGAAGATCTGATCCACGAGGCGGAACTCGGTCACATCGTTGCACGTTTCCATCACGAGGTTGAAGAACAGCGCGTTCGGCCGCACGCCAAACCTTGTCTCCAGGTCGCGCAGCCCAGCGACCGCCTCGCGCCATGCGCCGAGGTACTTGTACGTGTTCAGCAGCTGGAGCACCACGCGTGGAGAAGCGCGCTTGCCGCTCTCGAGGCGCCACTGCTTGAGTCGATCCGCCAGCTGCATCGCGCGTTCGAGATCGTTCGCGCGGCTGCAGGCTCTCAGGTAGTTCTCGAGACTCGATTCTGACGCGAGCTGCTGCTGTGTCGACACACCGTCGTCGCTTTGCATCATGTCATCGAAGAACGTGAACACACCCTTGACGTCACCGCGCGTCGCACATGCGGCGATCACGCGCGTGTACGTGATCGAGGACGGAGCGATGCCACCGGCTCGCATCTCCTCAAGCAGCTCCGACATCATGCGTCGGACATCCTCAGCAGGAACTGGAGCGCTCGGGGGTTCGACAACCTTGTCCTCTTCATCACTCACATCGTCGTCGTCTTCACCGTCATAGCCGTAGTCTTCGTCCTCCTTGACGTCTTCGCTCGCATCCATGTCGTCGGTGTACTCGAAGTCTTCGTCGTCGCTGATTTCTTCGTCTTCGGCGACTTCCTCCTTCTTCCTCTTCGTTCCTTGACGACGACGATCGCCCTTCGCGAACGCCTTGAGCACCATGTCGTACGAGATGGCGTTCGGCACGAGCCCTTCGCTGTCCTTCATGTGCTGCAGAATGTCGAGCGCTGTCAACGGCGCGGTCGCCATCGCACATGCCTGGAGAACGCGGTTGTACGCGTCCAACGACGCGAAGCCGAACCGCTCCTGCATCGCGTGCGTGCGCTTGAGCGCTTCCGAGACGTTCCCTTGCCGCGCGAACGCGTGGATCAGGTGGATGAACGTGTCTTCTGTCGGCTGCAGCACTCCGGACGACTCGATCCCGTGGAACAGTTCCAGCGCGTCCTGCGGAGAGCCTGACGTGGCACACAACTCGATCGCTCCGTTGAGTACTTCGAGCGTCGGGTGGTACGCGTGGTCGTCCATGAGGTAGTGCAGGAACTTGAGTCCCACGTCCGCTTGCTCCGTGCGACTGCACGCCGCAAACAGCAGCCGCAGCGTCAAGTCGTTCGGCTCGAAGCCCCGCTCTTTCATGGTGTTGAACACACCGAACGCTGCATCCACGTCTCCGCAGCGCTGGTGGTAGTCGATCGCGGCGTTGAACACCCCAGTGTCCAGGCTGTTCGCAGGCGCGTTGGCGCAGATTCGCTTGATCAGCTTGGCGATCTGGACCGGCAGATCCTCGTCGTCAAGCGCATCCGACTCCTCGTCTCCGTCAACACTATCGGCATCTCCTGTCGCGATCCGGTCTGCCTCCTGCACGAACGTGCGCAAGAGCGAGAAGTGCGTCGCGGCGGACGGCTCGATCTTGTGCTTGCGGGAGCTGCGCTGGAAGAGCTTGAGCGCGCGTTGCGCATACCGCGGTCCGGAGTTCACCTTCTCGATCCCTGGCAAGTGTGAGGAAGAGGAACTGGTGTCGGATGACTTCTTCGTCACGCTCGCGTACGCTTTCAGCATCGTGTTGATGGTGATCTGGTTTGGAGCGAGCTCCAGCGACCGGAGCTCATTCAGGTACGCTTCTGCTCGCCCAATATCGCACTTCCGCGCACAGATGTTGAGAAGCGCGTTGTACGCGTACGTCGACACGGTGCTGTGCTGCTTCATCAGCTCGAGCACTCGCTCGGCGGCGTCGAGGCGTCCAAGACGGTTGCACATCGCCAGCACGTTTTTGAAGCTCATCCCGTCCACGGAGCGCTGCGCGATCATCTCGTTCAGCGTGTGCAGCGCGGTCTCGAGTTTGTCGACTGCAGTCGGTCCGGACTGCGTCCCGAGCGCAAAGAGGTAGAGGTTCATCATCTCGACGCCCAGCTCTAGTCCTGCTGCCCCACACAGCTCGAGAAACCTCTCGATGTCGCCGATCGAGTTGGCCGTGAACACGCGCTCCCACTGCTTCAGGCTCTCCACGCGCTCCAAGATCTCTCGGACGTCGCCACTCTCGATCTCGCCTCCGCTGCCAAGCACACGGTCTTCGAGCTCAGCGATGATGCCGGCGAACACCTCACGGAGATGCGCTGGACTCTGCTTCTCGCGCTTGAGCTGCTCCTTGCGCTTCGTTCTGGCCGAGATCGGCAGGTGCGGGTCCTCGAACGACCACGCCACGGGAGGCGCTGTCGCGTTCCTCGCTTGACATAGTTTGATCAGGCGCTTCGTGGCTGCGTCCGCTTGCATGTCATGCTGCTGCTGCTGCTGTTGAGACTGGGAACTGATCAGATGGATGACTCGGGACGCGTTCTCCCAGTCTTCCTGCTGTCGACAGCCGTCCAGCGCGGCGTTGAGCACGCCGATCTCGATGCAGAGGGACTTCTTCGTCACCTTCATGTTAGCGACACGCTCCAGGAAGCTCACAGCGGCGTCGACGTTCTTGTCGAACAGCAGTGACTGCGTGAGCGTCGAGAGCGTGATCGCGTCCGGCGTCACGTCGAACTCCTGCACCGCGTCCTCCACGAACCGCAGCGCTTCCAACGATCTGTCGCTTGAGCGCGCGAACACGCGCAACATGCAGTTGACGACCTCGATGCTCGGCTCGACGCCGTCGCGCAGCATCTCGGCCCAGAACCGGCGCGCCGCGTGCGCGTTGCCGCCGCGCGTGGCGCAGCAGTTGATCACGTTCGCATACGCAAACGCGCCGGGCGTCTTTCCGGCCGCGCGCATGTGCGCGAGCACGCGTGTGGCGGCCGCGAGGTCGCGCCGCTTGCTGCACGCGACCAGCGCCGTGTTGAAGCTCCGCGCACTCACGCGGCCGCGCGCGCGCATCTCGTCCAGAAGTGCAACTGCGCGCTGCACGTCGCCGCGTTGTCCCCACGCGAAGAGCAGCGCGTCGTAGTTGTGCGTCCAGATGACCGCGCCTGCAGTGGCGGCTGCAGTCGCTGCTGCTGCTGGCGACGAAGCGTGCAGCGCGTCGGCGATCTGCGCGGCGCCGCGCACGTCCTGGCGCTCGAGCGCCGCGCGCAGCTGCTGGTTGTAGTACGCGTTGCTGCGGCCGCTCTCGAGTCCGAGCGCCGTCAGCCGCTCGCCCGCCGCGGAGGCGGAGAAGGCGCGCAGCCAGCGGCCGGCGACAACCTGGAGCTTCAGCATTGCGTGATTGGTGACGGCAGGCGATTGCCGTTAGCAGACCTATTAATTTAATTTGTGGTGGGCTGTAAGAGCATTTCTTAATTGTTGTGAATATAAGATGAATTGTGAGGATCAAAACGCGATATTTGGAGATATGTGAAGATCTTAGCCACAGTTGTAAGAACCGAGCCAAAAAGCACCCCCACGAAGAGCGCAGCAAGTATGTCGGCGTCGCAGACGGAGGAGGAGCGCGCGCAGGTGCTGAACGCGTACAAAGCCAAAGTGCGCGAGCACCGCGAGATGGAGTCCCGGTGCGTCTCTCTCTCTCTCTCTCTCTCTTTATCTTGGAGTTTGTATGCTGAACAACAACGCTCACATGCGTTCATCTGCTCGGCGTAGCGTCAAGAGCATGCGCGAGAACGTCAAGACGCTCGTGCGCGAGTTCAACAAGACGGAGAACGACCTCAAGGCGCTGCAGGTGCGTCTCTCGCGCACTGCGTGTGCCTATGCGGACCACTTCTCTCGTCCTAACAGGCATGCATCAACAGAGCGTGGGGCAGATCATCGGCGAGGTGCTGCGGCAGCTGGACGACGACCGCTTCATCGTGAAGGCGTCGAGCGGCCCGCGGTACGTGGTGGGCTGCCGCTCCAAGGTGGACAAGAGCAAGCTCAAGGCCGGCACGCGCGTGGCGCTCGACATGACCACGCTCACGATCATGCGCTACCTGCCGCGCGAGGTGGATCCAACGGTATACCACATGCTCAACGAGGACGCCGGCAACGTGTCGTTCTCGAGCATCGGCGGGCTCAACGACCAGATCCGCGAGCTGCGTGAGGTCATCGAGCTCCCGCTCACGAACCCGGAGCTCTTCCTGCGCGTGGGCATCAAGCCGCCCAAGGGCGTGCTGCTCTACGGGCCGCCGGGCACGGGCAAGACGCTGCTCGCGCGCGCGCTCGCGTGCAACATTAACGCGACGTTCCTCAAGGTCGTCGCGAGTGCGATCGTGGACAAGTACATCGGCGAGAGCGCCCGCGTGATCCGCGAGATGTTCGGCTACGCGCGCGACCACCAGCCGTGCGTGATCTTCATGGACGAGATCGACGCAATCGGCGGCAGCCGCTTCTCCGAGGGCACGTCGGCAGACCGCGAGATCCAGCGCACGCTCATGGAGCTTTTGAACCAGCTCGACGGCTTCGACGCGCTCGGTCAGGTCAAGATGGTCATGGCGACGAACCGGCCGGACATCCTGGACCCGGCGCTGCTGCGTCCCGGGCGCCTGGACCGCAAGATCGAGATCCCGCTGCCGAACGAAGCCTCGCGCATGGACATCCTCAAGATCCACTCCGGCCCGATCACGAAGAAGGGCGACATTGACTACGAGTCGGTCGTGAAGCTCACGGACGGCTTCAACGGCGCCGACATCCGCAACGTGTGCACCGAGGCGGGTCTGTTCGCGATCCGCGCCGAGCGCGACTACGTGTTGGAAGAGGACTTTATGAAGGCGGCGCGCAAGCTCGGCGAGACGAAGAAGCTCGAGTCTAAGATGGACTACAGCAAGGTCTGAGCGGAGCTGAGCGCTGCGAGACTGCTGTTCGCCTTCGCCCGTGTGTCCCGCAAGCACAGAGAGAGGGAGAGAGAGAGAGATGAGGAACGGAGGCTGTCGAGCAGGTGAAAAGGGAACAAGATCATGTGTCTGGAGCTCGCTCCTGCCGCCTTGACGCTGGTGATAGTTGCTTGGGCGTTGGTGGTGTGCTAAAGTTCTCCATTGTCTTGACCTAAAGGTCACTCACTCGTCGACCTTCGCATCAGTATGGGCAGCGTCGTGTGCGAGCTCGTCGGGATGCTCCGAGACGCGCACTTCCAGCGCTGCCGCCTCATCCTGCAGGGCCTCGCGGTCGAGTACACGCAGTTCTTGCCGCACATCCGCGGCGTGATGGAGAGCGAGTACCTCGAGCTGCTTGAGACGCACAAGCACGCGATCCCGCGGGACAAGCGCGCCGCGCACCAGCGATCGACGCACCCGTTCGTCATCGTGAACGACAGCACGTACGCGGACAGCGAGGAAGGGTTGCTAGTGCTCGCGGTGGAACGCACGCAGCTCTCGCGCGACGAGATCCGCGCGATTGCGGCATTCGGGAGCGACCGCAACGTTCTCGAGCGCGCCAAGCAGGTCGAGCTGGCGGAGGAGGCGCTGCAGTCCAAGGCGGAGATGGCCGCGAAGGAGGCGCTCTTCCGTGCGCGGCAGCTCTCGGGCAACAAGTTCGTGTTCCTCACGTTCGACGTGGACGGCGTGGCGCTGCCGCGGGTCGAGATCGAGCTCTTCCACCGCGTCTGTCCGCGCACGTGCAGCAACTTCGTCGCGTTCTGCCAGGGCAAAGTTCCCGACATCGCGGACGAGACCCGAATGCTCGGCTACAAGGGCAACGCGGTGCACCGCGTCGTGCGCGGCGGGTGGATCCAGGCTGGCGATGTCTCGAACGACGGTCAGGGCGACGGTCCGTGTCGCTCACTCTTCGGCCGCAACTTCGCCGACGAGAGCTTCGCGATCTCGCACAACGCGACCGGCATCGTGGTGCGTTCGTCGTTGCCTCTGTCTTGGGGGATTTCTTCGCTGACGATGTTGTGATGCTTCAGTCAATGGCGAACACCGGGCCTCACACGAACGGCTCGCAGTTCTTCATCACACTGGCGCCGCAGCCGTGGCTCGACCGCAGCAAAGGTGCGCCTCGCTGCTTGAGCAGTCTTCGTCATCTCCTGTGTCGCTGACGCTCGTTTGTCGCTTGCTAGTGGCGTTCGGGCGAGTCGTGAGCGGACTGCACACGGTGCTGGCGATCGGGAACCTCGAGACGCAGTACGACCGCCCCTGCGTGCCGTGTGCAATCGTCGACTGCGGCTTCATCGAGTCGACCAGCGACTGAGCGACGATCCTGAGAGCACGAACCGCGAGAGCGAGCGAGAGAGCGGCGGGAAGACAGAGACTTACTGCCGGATAACTTACGAATACTGTGCTTCCTACCGAAACTTTCTCGGCGCCTGGATCGACGACACGGGCTTGCTCCCGAACTTTAGCTTGCGGTCCACTCCGCTTGGCGCAGGTTTCAGTTTGCTCGCGTTAGTGACACCCGACACGCCAGCGCGCACGCCAAGTCTGCCGATACCTGAAGGAGTCGGAGGCGCCGGCTTGGCTGAGATCGGCTCCGCGTTCGTGTCTTTGCGCGGAGCGACGGAAGACGACTCGACCGGGTCTTCGTCGCTTTCGTTCGAGTGCACGCTGCTGGTGCTCGCGGTGCTCGACTGTGACGCGGTGCTGAATGCCTGCCCACCCACCTCGTCCTCTGCAGGCAGCTCTAACGAAACCTTCGTGGCGAGGAAGGAAGGGAACGAGAAGCTCTTCTTCTTCGGCGTCGTCCCGGTCTCTTTGTCGATCTGCGCATCATTCCAACACTCGAGCGTTAGCAAGCATGACACCACAGAGGCGCTTCCACACACAGAAGATGACCACACCTTTCGCTTCTTCATGTACGTCTCCAGCTCGTGGCGTCGCAGCGTCGCCTCCTGCGTCGATTCCTGGATGACAGCGCCTGCTGACTGCGAAACACTCTCGAACTTGCGCTTCGTCGCGCCGGCGTTCGCCCGGAGTTCTGTCTGCAAGCTCGCGTGTCCGCTGGACAGAGTCGATCGGATGCCGTCGTGCTTGGCAATGAAGTCGCTGCTGGACGCTTGGCGATTCTCGATGAGTGCCGCGTTGGAGACGCTCTGCTTCGCCACGACCTCGAGCAGCTCCTTGCTGGCAGCACTCTCGATCTGAGCCATCTTCTCGATCGACTGCTTCTGCTCGCCCACACTCGCCTTGATGAGCTTGTCGTGGCGAGAGCTGGCATCGCTGACCTGGGTGCGCATAGCGACGACCTGCTCCTGCAGCTCAACCGAGTGCGCCTCCTGCGTCGCGTTCTGGCTCGAGAGCGCCTTCACCGACGTCAGAATCTCGCGCTCGGCCGCATTGCGGACGACCTGCAGCTCGTGCTCCTGCTCGGACACGTTTTTCTCGATGAACAGCGTCTGCTCCTGCAGCTTCTCCGCCTGCGTTGCGACGCACTTGTCGACGTACTGCGTGAGGTGCCGCTTCATCTCGTCCAGCTCCTGCTGCTGCTTCTCGTGCGCGTCTCGCAGTGCTGAGACAAGACTCGTCTTGTTCGCCTGGAGCTGCTTGGTCTGCTCGTCGATGGACTCGTCGATAGACGCCTGCAGCTCCAGCAGGTTCTGACTCTGCTCCGACAGGAACTGCGTCATCTCCGCTCGAGAGCGAGAGAGCTTCGACTCCACCTCTGCCAGGAACGTCGCGTTCTGCTCCTTCGCGGCACTGAGCTCGCTCGCGATCTTCGCAGCGTGGCTCACACTCAGAGCCACAAGCACCTCCATCTCGCGCTGCACAGCGCTGTGCTTCTCGCGAATTGACTGCTCCAGCTTATCCGAGTTCTGCTTGGCCGCCACCTTTTCCTGCTCGATCTCTCGCTCCCGTTGCTCACGTCGAGCTGTCGTCAGTCCCTGGAGGCTGTCGAGCGTCTTCACGAGCTGGTCGACATCCGCAGAGTGCGCGGACTGCAGGTGCTCGATGGACTTGGACACCTCGGACATGAACGCTTCTTGCTCGTCTTGGTGCTGCTGAAGGCGTTGGTGGAAGGCAGCGATCTGCGCCGCTGACTTGTCCGAGAACGAGCCGGCCAAACTGCTGTTCGCTTCGTCAACCACGCGCTTCCGCTCTGCGAGTCACACACAGAAAGAGATCAACAGCGTGAGCCTCACACTCTCTTGTACCAGCACAACAACACGCAACAGCACGCCACACACCGATCTTCTCCATCAGACGCATCGCTCGCTCTTCGCTTTCTTGGAAGAGCGCGGCTGCCCGCTCGCCGTTCTCCAGTAGCACCGTCTCGTTCGTCTGGTACGCGCGCAGCTCCCGCTCGGTTCTCTGCAGCCTCGCGCTCGTTCGCGTCAGCGTCTCCTGCGTCCTCGCGAGCTCGCGCTGGGTGTCCGTGAGCTTGTCCGCGATCTCCTGCTTCGCGCGCTCAAGCAACCGCATCTCCTCCTTCTGATGCTGCACCTCCTCCTCCAGCTCCTTGCACGCTCGGGTGCGCACTTCCATCTCGTCTTCGAGCTCGGCGAGCTGCGCGGCCTGGCCGGCGAGGCGCTCCTGCATATCGGCGAACTGCGCCGGCGGCAGGAAGATCCCGTCCTTCGCGCGCGCGGCCTGGAGCGCGCTGCGCAGCGTTTCGATCTCGTTGCCGTACTCCTTCAGGAGCCCCGCTTTCGTCGTCTTCTGGTTCACCTCGGGCTTGTTCTTGATGTTCTTGGCGCGGTACGCGTACTCGAGCGTGCTCATGGTCTCGTCGATACTGTCGGCGCACGGCGCGAGCGTCGCGATGATCGTCGTCTTGGCGCGACCGCCGAGCGACTCCTGCAACAGCCGTGTGAGCTTCGAGTCGCGGTACGGGATGTGCGGGTGGTTGTCCACGAGCGCCGTGATGACGCGCCCGAGCGTGAGCAGGCTCTGGTTGATGTTGCCGGCCTCACGCGCGCGCGCGTTGCGCGCTCCGGAGCGCCCGATGCACTCTGAGCCGGCGAGGTCCACGAGGTTGAGCTGCCCGGTCTTGATGAGGTCCTCGCCGCCCGGGTTGTTCTCCTTGCTGTGGATGCGGATCGTGAAGATGCTGTGCGAGCGGCTCGAGTTCTCGTTCATGAGCGTCTCGGACGTCACGCGGTTCTTCACGCCAGTCTCGAGCAGCTCGTACACCTGGCTCGCGGTCGTCGTGGTCACTTCAAGCAAGTTCTGGCAGTAGATGAGGCCGCCGCGCTTGGGGTCCTCCATGAGCCGCAGCTTCTTGGCCTCCGGCGCGAGCAGGTCCTTGAGCTCCTCGTTGTAGAGCTGCAGGAAGGAAACCTTGACGCTGAACTCGGCGCTGGCGCCGGCGTGCAGCGCGTCGAAGATGTAGCGCACGCAGCGCGGGATGATGCCGGCCATGTCGTCGTCCGGCGCGAGCGCGCCCTGCATCGTGTGGGTCTTGCCCGTGCCCGTCTGCCCGTACGCGAAGACCGTGCAGTTGTACCCGGCGAGCGCCTCGTCCACCGCGGGCCGCACGCTCGCCTTGAACACGTCGCTCTGCGTCGAGTACTGTCCGAACACGCGGTCGAACGCGTAGCTGCGCCGCTTGGCCACCGCCACTTCGTTCGAGTTGCTCTTGCAGAGCACGACGGGCGGCCGCCCCGCGGCTTTCTCGCGCTCGTTCAGCGGCCGGCAGCGCACCGCCACCTGCACGTGCGACTCGGCGGCCGGAGTGTTGGTCGGCATCGCAGCGGCGGCAATTGACGTCGGGGTCGTCGGAGCGAGCGCCGTCGACGCGCTCATGCTTCTGCTCGCACTGAGCTTGCTTTAGAAGAATGGCTTTTTTGGCGGGCTTTTATTTGAATTTTTGAAGTCTGGACTCAGCTAAGAGTATCCTCTCGCTTCTTGTACTTTTGCTCCATGGCGCCGCTGTGAGCAGTGGCGTCGCAGCACGTCAGCAGCAGCGCGTCGTGAGGTCGGCAGGCAGGAGGTGTCGTTAGGTCAGCAGACGTCCGCTCGCAGCAGCGCACCGTCGCCGTCGCC